>QKWP01002161.1:24612-37127 GCA_003550325.1 Gigaspora rosea
ATAATCAACAAAAGTTACTACATAGTAAAGTCTAAATTTTACTAAGTAAATTGATTAAAATCACTTAAGTAAACTTATTCAGCAGGTCAAAATACACTTACTATAAAATTTTTATAAGTATTGGAGAATTTTTTATTAATTGACTTTTGATTTTTACATTTGACAAAAAAATTAAAATTTTTTAAAAAAATATATTCACACCACAATTGACAAAAGTCACTACATAGGTAAGTCTAAATTTTACCAAGCAAATCGATTAAAATCGCTTAAGTAAACTTATTCAGCAGATCAAAATACACTTACCACAAAATTTTCATAAGTATTGGAAAACTTTTTATTAATTGACTAATTAAAATTTTTTAAAAAAATATATTCAACAAACATAATTAAAAGTTAAATAATAAAAAAAAATTTTTTGTATAGATGCAAGTTGCATTAATACTTTCATACTGCATAAATGCCGCATTTGCATGAAATTTTTTAAAATGCTGGATTTTGTCCATCTCTAACGCAGATTGACCGAATTTTTGTGGCCAAATTGGATACTAAACTTGTAAAATTCCTGATCTTAATATAAATAGACTTAGGTCAAATTTCATTTATGAATTTTGGATTGGTAGACTTTGATCTCATATTTGTTAAGTGCGAAAGCTTTTAGGTATTTAATATTGTTTTATCTTGCAAACAGTAGTTGATGATGTCCTTCATAAATAGAGTATTTTAAAAGCTTATTGACCTAGAAATTATTGAAATCGTCAATTCAGATGTTAATTCAAGTGAAAACTGATATTACATTTTGCAAGAAAAGAGGAGTGACAGACTCAAAGAAGTAATTTACTATGTACAAGATAATGTGAGTGCGCTCTATGTGATAATATAAAAATTGTTCAAATTTTTTAATCTTGTGAATTTTTTACTATTGTGCTTTTACTTTTATTGATTATGCGATTTTTTTAGTAATTTTTTTTTAAAAAAAAGTATATGTGTAGATATAACTGTAATTTAATTTTTATCACTTTAATTTTTCACATAATTTATGTCATTACAAAATTTATGAATGGCTTAGGTCAATTTGAAATCAATCTAAATTGTGAACAATTATAGATAGATACTACTTTTATAGCACTATGGGTAATAAAAAGTACTGACTAATTTTAATATCAAGACCAACGATCCTTTGGTCCATTCTAAAAAGAACCGTGCTAATGGATAGATCAAAGGATAATTGATCCCGACTGGACTGATTAACCCTTGTAAATTTACATGTGGTCTATAATATATAAAATAGATTATCTTAATACCGCTATAAAAGCGTAAACACAGCTAGGGCCCGAAATCAGGCTGGGCTACCCAGGCCTGGGTCCGGCCCGTACTGCAAAAGTTCCGGGTTGGGCCCATATTTTTAGGCCCGCAATTATTGCAGGTTGGGTTCGGGCTAAGCCCACTAAGATACCAGATCAGGTTGGGCTTTACAATAAGGCCCGCAGGTACCTGATAGCCCGTAAATTTTATTAGGTATACAACTTGCTCCCAAACTAACTGGGATGCAAAAATGGTTAAATGTCATAAATAAATATAACTATTTTAATTTTTTTAAAGAGAATTACTATGCCTAACTAGGAGGGAAATCTTCTTCTCAGTTACACAATCAGAATACTATCAGAATATACATAAGTATTTTTTTTTGTTTATATTGACATTAATTTTTTTTTTTGTAATCTTCATTCAATGCTTTTTTGGCATTGCATCTTAAATACTTTGCACTGGCTAGTACTTTCCTTGGAGTCGTCGCTTGTTGGAGTGTTTCATTCGCACACTGGTATTATCGCTTGGCGCCATTGTATGCTACTGTTTTAAGTCGTATATACCGTTAGGCTGTTCTCCTTTTGTTGTTGCTGGTTTAATTGTATCAGTCGCTTGTTGGTGATTTCTTTTTTTGCTGACTAGTTTTTCTTCTTGTATTTGTATACCTCGTTTCGTCGTTCTGGTGTAATTCTTGTGCTGTCATTTTGAATGTTTTGTCATTTGTTGGTGTTTTGCTATCGTTTCATGGGTTTTGTCGTTTGTCATTTACTGGTGCCAATGGTCTCTAGAATTGTCGTTGACTGGTATCATACAGGGTCATCATGTATTGATATATGTTATCGTTGGAGGTATTAGCTTGTTGGTGCTGTTTTTTGGTGGTTAGTGGCGGGTTTTGTCGATGTAATGCTATCGTTAATTAGTGACAATATATAGTAACAATATCGAATATATATTTTACAAGGTATATTGTATTCTTTAATTGGAACTGGTGTTTATTCTTTAATACGCAAGTTCAAACCTTTATTTAGATGCATAGCCTTTAAAATCGATTGCTTCGAATCCAAATTTTGTACAGGTAAGCATTAAGTTCCAAAGAACAAAGTACGAAGTCAAATTTATATTTTAGTTGAAAGAATTACCAGTTTATTCAATTTTGTTCGATTAATTTAAGTAAAAATTTGCTCGTTTAAAAAGAAACAGAAAAAAAGTTGGTTTCTGATAAATGGCGAAAAAATATCGTAACTTTGTAAATACTATGTGTAAGAATCGCTTAGTTGTAAAATTTTTCAGATAAGAAAAAGATAAACAACCCATGTATCTAAAGAGTGAAGTATGATTTTATATATAAAAAATATATTAAGTAGTTCATCTACTTAAAACTATCGATTATTTAAAAAATAAGAAATCCACATATAATTTTGATTTACATAGTATACCACGCACCTCTTGTTGATTAGTATTGTTAGGGCTAGCTTTGAGGTTAGTGTGAGATTAAAGGTTAGATTGATTGTATCTGCATGCAAAAATATAATTAAAATCGATCTTGAATGATATGCAGATTGTAAGTGACTTGTAGTCGTATGATTTTTTTGTTTTATATATGCAGGTCAACAGGCCGAGTCGGGCCTATACGAAGGCTGACTTTGGCCTGGCCTGTCTAAATATTACCGGGTATGGGCCGGGTCAGGCTTAGAAATATTTTTATCAGGCTTATGAAAGCCCGGCCCATTCCGGACCCTAAACACAGCCAATCGAATTCCATTGAGGGTACACAAGGTATCATTTTATAATTTTAGGAAAGTTTATTAATTAAAAATAAACTATCATTAATATTCTAGTCTTGACCAATATTTTCATTATGATGATGCCATATAAATTAATTTCCACATTAAACTTGACCTTATAATCGTTAATCTATTATAAATATCAATATTTTATTTTTCAACGAAAAATTTTTATTAAATTCATTAAAATTGTTTTATTCAACTTATTGTTAAAATATTATCAAATTATTGTTACAAACTAATATAATTATGAAAGGCACTTACATTTTAATAAACGTGTTAATGTTTATTTTTACGTTACCAAATTATTTGACGATTCATAGCCAAGAAGAACCTAAGGAACCATTAGCGAAATTGTGGAATATAGAAAATGATGAAATACCCAAATATTTAAGTATTGAAAAGAACTTTAGTTATGGTGGATAGAATTTTAAAGTCATTATTGGATAATGATAACTTTGGCGGGACTTATATTGATGTAATCCAAAATATGATATTTGTTAGTACACTAAACTTCACTGAGGCAGAGTACATAAAAAACCGTACTGAAATAAGACAATATACAAATCTCTTAAACTTTACAAGAGCATATAATTCTACAGCTTAGTGATTGTACCTGATCAAAAATATGCTATCCAGGTTACCCGATGGATAACCTTTCGGATAACCCGGATGATCGACAGATATATCCGGATATAAAATTCTACCCGATATACCCGGGTAGTTACCCGGATATAAATTCTACCTGATGTACCCGAATAGTTTCTGACCTGGGTTGGGCGACCTGTATGGGTCACCCGACTGACAGGTCATGGGCCAGTATTGTATAAAATAAAAAAAATTTTTTTGCATTGCCCATATGACCCGGGTCAGAACACTAAAGTTAATTGAACTTTACTTATTATCCACGGGCACTAGAAAATATATTAATTAATTTAATCGAAAAGAACTGCACGCATTTGATATCATAGTTGGACGCATTCTAGCGCTAATATGCTGGATATTCAAACTTTATTAAGAGATATATAGCATACGTTAGTGCATTTGACGTATAATTGAAGAGATATATAGCATATATCAGTAGGTTTGATGTATAATGAAAGAGAAATACATCAATGCGTTTGATGTATAATTGACAGAGATATATAACATACATCAGTGCGTTTGATGTATAATTGACAGAGATATATAGCATACATCAGTGCGTTTAATGTATAATTGGCATTAGCCGGTAGTTTCCTACCCGCATAAATGCAGGCCAGCTGTTAGACAGAAGCTTTGAAGTCCCATAATCTTGGCCGGTGGTTTCCCACCTGCATAATGCAGGCCGGCCATAAAAGATGTTTAAACTGTACAAAATGGCTGGATTCTACGTGAAGGAGGGTAGATTAGGGTGCAAAATTGCTTTGGCTCTTGAAAGGCTGCTATCGTGCTACCCTGCCGTTCCTTTGTTTTATATCATACGTTCCTGCTAAATCGGTTATATTAGTATTCACGCCTAAACCCGAAATTGGTAATTTAATTAAATTTCTACTTATCTTTCCTCTTGCATATACCGGATTCTCTTGTTAGAACCGGGATCACTTATTTGATCACGCATCACTGCTTAGCTGTCTTTTCGATCTGTTGACCTACCATGATAAGTACTATTAATATAAATGGCCTTTGCTAGGTTTGTGACACAACTTAAAATAGAATTTTGGGCTTCATCATTTTTTAATGAAAAAATAAAACTATCTTGGCAGTTAACATAAAACTTTTTACTGGGTCCGTATTATTTCACCAACAATCTCTGCACAGACACCCCATATCACCAACAAATTATTCACCAACAAGTTAATTTTACCAACAGTACATTTCACCAAAATACATTTCACCGACAAGTTTTTTTCTATAAAGCACACTAACTTTAGCCCTGACCCTACCCTGACCCTAATGACAATGACCAGAATTACTTTGTCAGTGAAATGAGCTTCGGTAAAATGAACTGTCGGTAAAATGAACTTGTCGGTGAATAATCTGTCGGTGAAATAGGGTGTCTGTGAAGTGATTGTCGGTGAAATAATTGCCACCCCTTTTTACTATTATTCCATGCAACTGGATTATAACCACCAAAAATTCTTTCAATATTATCACTACCTCTAACATTTATAACCGTAACAGTGTTTGCTTTCATATTGCATAGATTCCAAAATGATTCACGAGTAAATCCATCTCTACTCCCACGAAAAAGTAATGTAAATTCATAAGGGTTATTTCTTATACTATATGTACCAGTATTTTTATCAATCCAAGATGCAATTTCAGCTGCATGTTCTTCATTAATAACGGTTGAAAAAAATGGTTCAGTTTGACTTTGTATTTCAATTTTCAAGTCAATCGGTCCAATATTGATCGACTTCTCTTATGATCAACTGTAATTTTAAAATAATTCGAGGTGGTAAAATTGTTGAAGTAATTTCATGATCGGGTGATAAAATACTTTTATTCAGATCTTTCCAAAGTCTTTTTTCAAGAATTTGGGAGTATAGTACTACATAATCTGCAACATCTTTGGCAGACATTTGAAAGTAACAGATATGAGGTAAAAAATTTTTCAGAGTATCTTTTAAAGTTGTAAAATTTTCATCAGACCAATCTTCAGAATTAGAAGGCAAATCATGATTTTGCGCAATATCCCACTTTATAATATTATTCCAAATCTTTACTTCTTCTATTTGTAAATCATCACATTTAATAAGTGAAACCAATGTATTTTTATTAAGAGAGTTAAAATCTTTAGAATCGAAAATAATGCTTGGATGCTTTATCAAAATGCTATTGCACTATTTTTGTAGTTCGTCTAGTATATAATATTTCGGATTATAAGATAACGGTTCTATGATGATTACTGAATTGTCAATTATGTTATCAAATATTATATAAGTTTAAGGACGGAAAAATCGGTATAACAAAGTATGCAGGGTAGACGCAGTACGATACAATGTATTAGGCAAATTCCCGAATTTTTGACTATTATTGCAGTGTTTTTATAAATAAATAATGAACATAAAGTTACCACTAGTTATTCAAGTTAGATTATATAACTTAACTTGGGTAGCCTACTCAGATAGCTAACCGGATAGCCCAACAGATAGCCCAACCTGGATAGCCTAACCCGGATATTTAGATTTTTACTATCTGGGATATTATCCGGATATATATATCCGGTTAGTTATGATTGTAACCCGGATATCTGAATCATTTGCGGATAACCGGATAGTACCCGATCTGGGTACAAACACTACTACAGCTAGATTAAATTCAAGATTTCAAGATATAAACAACTTAGCTAAATCCTATATACCAAAGTATTGTATGAGTTATATTAATTCAAAAATTAATAATATCATTATAGCTTCATGTAATGAAACCCGTAATGAAACTAGCAATACAGCTTTTATAAATGCCATCAATGATAGAAAGTATTATCCGATTTTCACTTATTATAATTGTTTAGAACCGTCAAATAATGAAATCCCTCGTCCTAAGAGTATAGATATAGTAAACAGAGTTTTAGCTGGAGATGGCATACTTTTAGAAGACGATAGATTTTTTTCAGTGGGTTTTTGGGCAAGAAGTCAACAAAATATAAATTACATTGCCACTGTTGGACATTATTATGATCCAAATTCTTCTTATTATCTTTTTCCATGGAATTCAACAACACGCGCAGCTTTAATTGGGAAAATGCAAATTTATTTTCTAGAACCAATAGATTTTGGCTTAATCTATATAGAAAATAATGACATTCAACTGGTACCAAGCGTAAGGAATACAGATTCTAAATGATATAAAGAATTAATAATAAAAGATATTTTATATCCGTATCTAGCAATGGCACACATTTATGTTTATCTGGCTTTATGTCACATGTTAAATGCGGGTATGTTATAGTGTTAAATGGATTTACTTCAAGTGGAGAATATTTTCGTGATAATATATTTGTCGCAGACTTTCGTAATATACCAAGTGATAGTGGAGGGCCTATATTTTCTTATAAAAGTCTTATGCAAGTAAGTCTTAATGGTATAGTAATGGGAGGTCTTTTTGATTTTTATGATGATATTAATGGTATTATCAGAATTATAACTATAAGTTCAATTTTAAATATAATCGAAAACCTTGAAGTTGTTACAGTTCCTTAAATCCATTAGGTTATAACTTTGTAGATTTCATAAACTTTTTACTACATTCTACAATACAATACATTATAACTTAAATAATTTTATAAAAATAAATTTTTTAAAAAATAAAATAAGGTCATACATTTAATGAAAAATAAATATTATAAATTTTTTGAATATTTTTTAATTATAGAGATGAAATCAACAAATTACTAATACTATAGCATATTGAACACTAAGTTTAAAATTAGGGATGCTAAGTATGTAGTTAGCGCTTTACTTATTTGTGTGAGTGGTACAAACCTAAAAAGGAAATTCAACGTAAAAATAAACTAAGTTTGTAAAATTAAAAATTTAGGGTTAAGTAGGGTTAGGGTCTTAACATTAGAAGCTATAGAGTTAGAGTAATGGCCTATTGTATGTAAAATTTCATTTCCGTCATTTTTAATTAGTGCACCAAGACAGGTTTATACACTCGTTTTCTTGTATTTTCTCTTTTTACGGTTTTTTTTTGTGTTTTTCTTCGCTTTGCTCACATGTCGGGCTGATCCGGGATCATCACATGTTACGTTCTCCGATTGGCTAATTTCTCTTTTTGGATTTGTATCACTCGCACAAATAAGTGCACAATGTTAGAAATCTTACGTTCATGATGTTCACAGTGAATATAAATTTTATATTTCATATTCACATAGTGTGAAAATAAATTTTAATTTCTATGATTTTTTTATTATTTATTTATAAAATTATCGTCATTTTATTATAATTTTTTTTAAAGATCCTTCTCTGCTTACCATATACTGCCGTATTAATGACCCAGCCTCTTATATTTCACCAACATTAAAACCTAGATTCAACCCCTGTCCTAGTACATTGTGGAGAGATTGTACCATTAGAAGGAAATTTTAAATAAGCACGACATTTTTCATTTATAATGGTAGTCTAGATATTAAAAAAAAAAAATTGGCATTTGGTTATTGTAAATTTTTAAGATTCACACCCAAGTCTAGTGCTAAAAAGTCTGATATCTGGAATCTTGTTTACGGTATTATTTAACAGTTAAAATGTTATTAAGCTACGTATTAAAATAACATAAAGGGTGTAACATACGATATCAAAATAGAGTTACAGGGCCAGTGATTTTCTGCAGTGACAAAATCAAAATTATGTGGTGACAGAATTTAAATTATGTGATGTGATGTGAACCATATTTGCCAAATTATGTGCGATTCTGCGGTATATTTGGCCAAATTATTTGCGATTCTGTGGCATGCTTACGAAATTATGTGTAATTCTGTGTTATACATAAACTAAAATTTGTCGGAACTTTCTGGACTTTGTTTCGAAAAAATTTTCATGACCTTGCTCGTAATTTGAGTTCATTAAAATTCTACGTCGGGAGATACCGGATCTGTTAGATTTTATATATAGACTTGCCAATAAATTGGCAAATTATGTGACAATTCTTATAAATTTGCATATTGTATGCTATTCTGCGGTGATAAACACCAAATTATGTGATATAGGCGTATTTATGTGAATTCTGTGGTATTATGTGAAATACATAAAATCACTGGCCCTGTAGAGTTAGGGTTAACATTATGATGTTGGCTAAATTAGCAGTTGATGAAGTGGAACTAAGGTAGAATTGAAACTTTATACAATTTAGATTGTTTATTTATACTATTACTTTAAATCAAGAATGGATTCTATACTTCATAGAGTATAATTAAAACTAACAAAATGATATATAATATTTTAACAGTTTACTATAATTTTTCAATTTAATAATTTTATTATTAGACAAAGATAATGATTTAAATTAAATAATAGTTTACAAGTCATCAAATAATTTATAAATTAACATGATTATTTTTAATGTACACATTGGTCGACTTATTGTTAACTAGTGAAAAAGCAATCTGTTGAAGAGTAAAGTAATTTGTTAAATACAAATCACGATATGTGATTTTATCTAACTAATTAAATTAATAACCAGCTGTTTTTTTTTATTAGATTTCCGTTCCTGATTTTGCGTGATGACATTGCGCAGTTATCTAGTTTTTTTTTTTAGTTGTTTTTTTGTTTAAAATGTTTGTAAATATTAGGTAATCATAAAGCAAAAGCAAATTTGGCAAATTCATGTTTCATGATTTTAAGAGAGTTGATTAAGGGCTTTAAAAAATTTTGTTGCAAAACTTACTCGCTATTCTAGGATATATAGTATGTAATTAATGTTGAGGGGTTTGTATTGGAATAAAATATTGTGATTTCTATTGTAAGTTATTGTAAAAATTCTGTTACTTAGCTTGCATATTAATTTGTTAATAATGAAAGGAAATTTAGATGTGCTGAAATTATTATTATTCTATCATGAGTTACTATAAAAATTTTGTTACAAACTTACTTTATACTAGTGTATAAAATCTATGTGCATAATGTGCTCATATGCACATGTTTTTAAAAAGTTTCACATATTTTTGGCTAGAAATGTGTATAATTCACATACTTTGGAGCTAAATAGTGCACCAAAATCATTAGTAAAATATAGAGATGTGCGTATAGAGCACACTATGTGCATAATTTATTCAGATTTATTTATATAAATTTAATTATATAACAAAGCCATATAGTGCACAAAATTTTAAAATTGGTTATATAAATTATGTGTACAATGTGCATATGATTCATATACTTTTGGAATTAGATTTTATATACTGCTTGACACATATATAATTAAGTTAATTTGTATTGAAGTTATGATTTCTATCATGAATTACTGTAAAAATTCTGTTACAAAAATCTTCTTGCTATTAAGTAACTGCAGTATGTAATTAAAATTGAGTCAGTTAGCATAAAAAGTATTATAATTATGGTAAAAAATTTGTAAAAAACCTATTTACTATTTCATTGATTTGCAAAATATAGTTATAAATAAATTATTGTGGTTTCTTTCATATTACCAAAAAAATCTGCTACAGAACTTGCTCACTATTCTGGTAATAATAAAAAGGTATGGGGTTATTATAATTTTAATCATAAATTACTATAAAAATTCTGTTACAAACCTACTCAACACATAATATATTTTAAGGTTGCATTGAAATTATTGA
Organism: Gigaspora rosea; assembly: GCA_003550325.1. Lineage (NCBI taxonomy): Eukaryota > Fungi > Glomeromycota > Glomeromycetes > Diversisporales > Gigasporaceae > Gigaspora > Gigaspora rosea. Next base: position 34,981 of record QKWP01002161.1, read on the forward strand.
GATTACAATCAATTGCAATTATAAATTACTATAAAAAATTTGAAATTTCTCATACAAAACTTGTTTGCTATTGTAATAATCACAATATATAGTTAGAGTTTTGAAATCAAACATAGTATGACCAATTGCTTGGTCAAATCGGTCATAATCGATCATGAATTTTTTTGTTCGATTATGATTGATCATATTTAATGATTAATTATAGCTATTTGATTAATTATAATTGATCAAAAAGGCTATGATTAAATATAAAGTTTAATCAATTATAATTAGAGATTCAAACTTGATATATTCAATTCAAAAGTTATTTTGATCAATTATAATTTTTTGATTGATTACTGAATTGGGTATTGGAAAAAATTATTTTGGTTTTAAATTACAGTAATAATGAATAATGCTATAGAGATAGTGATTAATGAAAATTTTCTTAATAGAACTAATAATTGATCATTTATAAAATATTCGAAAGTTTGATTGATTGAACTAGAATTAATTAAAAATTAAAAATCAATCCAAATTAACTTAGAGCTATTACCCAGGTCAGAAAATAATAACCCAGGCAAGTTAGATATTTGATCCAGGTTATGACCCGAATTAACAGATTATATGAAAAATTATAGATTTTTTAAACTTGGTATAGTATTTACATAATAATAGAATGACTCTTTAAAAAATTGAATTTCTCTAAATAGAAATAATATGCTAAGCAAAATTATTTTTATAAAAAGTAATTTTCAAAAGTTAATTCTTTAATTGATAATCTACTTGTCAATTAGAGAATAGGCGAAATGTGGTTAAAATTTTTTTTACTAAGTTAACAATACATGTCCACTAATTGAAAGTTGTAGAGCTCATCGAAACACATCTAATGGTAGTTAAATCATCCAAATCAGCCCAGTGAATGCAAAATATCATAAAAAATGATTGGTCAACTATATAAAAATCTGTGATAGAAATCATATATGAAAATCACTATAGGCGAAATGTAGTGTGCTTCTATCTAAAACTTTTTTCTTACTAAGTTAACAATACATGCCCACTAATTGAAAGTTGTAGAGCTCATCGAGACGCATCTACTGGTAGTTAGATTATTCAAATTGGCCTAGTAGATGGTGAGATATTGTCAAAAAATGATTGGCTTACTATATAAAATCTCTATATAAACAAATATTCGAATACTTATTTTTTGAACAAGTCAGACCTCTAGTTCACATTAAGAATAAATATGTTCACAAATAAAATTTATAATACTGTCTTTCTTCTCTATAATCACACAGTCTGTATTATACAATTTGTGTAATTGTATAAAGGTTTTTTATTATAATGTGATTATAAAAAGGTATTTTTTTATAATTTTATTAGTAGAGTAGTTGCAGACTTTGATGTGATTATAAAAAGGTTTTACTATGATGTGATTATATAGAAGGTGACTATATAGAAGGAAGACAGTAATTAAATATAAAATTAAAAGCTTTTTGAAATTACAAATATTTTGCTAACAATTATTATAAAACACACTTATGGTATTTTACTACTATAAGTAAATTAAATTTGCAAATCCATAAAAAAATAAATTTTTACAAAAAAACAAAATAAATTTTAATTACTTTAGAGTTAGGGTAGGACCCCGAATAATCTATATAAAGTCATAGTTGAAAAATAGCTAATGGAGAGCTGTTTTTCAAAAAAGGTTATATTTGAAAAGTAGGTATTGGAGAAAAAGGTTATATTTGAAACCCGCTAAATGGCAAAATAGGTATATTTTAAAGAATGCTAATGGGGCTAATTTTTATAAATGTTATATTTGAAATATGCTAATGAAAAATCCGGGCTATAATAGTAATCTGGCAGGTAAAAAAGAGAGGGGAGTAAAAGAAAGAAGGGTAAAAGGGAGAGAGGGGTAAAAAAGGAAGAGAGAGGTAAAAGGAAGAGAGAGGTAAAAGGGTAAGAGAGGTAAAAGGGAGAGGAGTTAAAAATTGGTCAAAATAGGCTTTTTTTTTGTTTTTTTTTAAGTTTTTTGGCACAATTTGTAGTATATATATTTATAATCCTTAGCAGCTTACGGATTAAATGAAATGGGCTTAAGGGATTTTGAACTTTTAAAAAAATTTTTTTTTTTTTTAGGAAACGGTTTGTTTTTTTTTTTT
>QKWP01002161.1:37198-67778 GCA_003550325.1 Gigaspora rosea
TTTTTTTTTTAGGAAATGTTCTATTTTTTTTTTTAGGAAATGGTTTGTTTTTGTTTTTTTTTATTTTTTTAGGGAGCGTTTTGGTTCTGGTTTTTTTTTTCTTTTAGAGACATTGTATTTCAAAAAAAGTTAAAGATGGGTGAAAGTCCGATCTAATGTGTGAAATGTAGCTTATATATACCAAACCAAAAGTGCTAACCAAAAAAATTTTTACTATAATGCTCAAATATAAGCTCACATAGATTATTCGGGTTCTGTTAGGGTAAGGCTTGGGATTTTATTGGGACATTAGTATATACAAAATTTAGCAAGAAATTTTTTTTATTAAAGCCTCAAAAGTGGTTTTATAAACAAAATTTTGGGATATAAATGTTTTTTTAAAAAAATAAACAAAAAAACAAAATTTTTTTGTTACATCTAATCTTAAATTTTGATTGGCTATTTTAATAGTTTTGTATAACATAATGTAAAACACCATATGTATATTTTAGTAAAACTCTTTTGCTAATATTATATATATTTATTAATTATATATTTTATTTATATTTAATATAATTATAAAAATAAATGCATATCTCGCATCCTGTAACGTACTTATATATCATATTCTAATTTGATTGGCTAAATTTGTAGATCATTATTTTTAAAAAATAAACAAATTATTATAAAAACTTTTAGACTAGAGTTAGATTAGAAGGTTTATTAGAAAATTCTTAAATTTCTTTATACATATATGCAAAATTTTGTACTAAACAAGTTTATTTAGTTAAATTAGAAAGGTTGTCTTATTAAAATTTAAAGATAAGGGTGTGGCGACTTAGGGAAGTTGGTAAGTTGTCACCCCCAAGTGGCAGGTCTAGGGTTCAAATCCCACTGGCGACGCTTTGGAAAAATAGACTTGTGTTACGGTAACCGTTTCCTGTCGATCGGTTGGGTATATTACCTGTAGTCCTTGGTTACCATCTCGAATGGGAGCTTTCGGGCGAAGTTGTGTCCGGTGACACAGACAAATTTAAGGAACCGGGGAAATGGAAACCCATTTGGAAAGTCCCGAGTAAGGAGGTAGCAACGATCTTTGACGGTACTACCAGAACCGGAATATCGGAAACCGGAGCTGGAGAACTGGACGATATGACCTTCGGAGAAGAGGGTCCACCAACCTGGCCGCCGGAGTCGTACCGGAGGAAAAGGACCTATGTTCTGGAATTAGGTACCAGGGGAAGAAAAACCATAGTAACACCTAATGCTGGGTAGATCAACCCTTCCGGGCCAACTGGTTTGGAAGTTTGGGGCACCTGGTGATGGACCGGTAGAAAAGTAATGGTGGATACCGGGGTCGGTGTGAACCTTACAAGGGCAGAAGTAGGTAATGGTAGCGGTTAGGTACCCCTGACTGCAAGTTGCTTGCCTCGGTGAGTGCGTAAGTTACCGAAGTGTAGGTAATACCTGTGTGGGACAGGGACTGCTCTACCAAGTTTACCCGCGAGGATAAATTAGTCCTAAGGGGATGTAGGTAGCATCCGGGACTGTCTTCGACTGACTAATGTATCGGAGGGCTGTACCGGTGATCACAAGTAGGATTGACATGCGAAGCGTTGGACCAGAGGGTTTAAATAGGCAATCCCCTAGTTGGGTTGTAGGTATGGCAACTAGTGTAGAACCTTCGGGCGGACTACTTAAATTAGACAACCAAAAGTTGTACGTGTGGCTAGTTGTACTCTCATTCAATGTAACTCAATTGTGGGTGCGCCCAAAGAGGCGCCCTTGATCCACAGGCTTGATTAAATAAACTCTCACCCAAAGCGGGAGCTTTAACACAAAAAAAAAAATAAATAAAAATTTAAAGATATTCACAATTTTTCATTTTTTTAACTCATTTTTTGATAATTTCTCTAAATTTTATTAAGACAACCTTTCTAATTCGACTAAGTAAACTTGTTTAGTACAAAATTTTGTATATAAGTACAGTATAAAAAATTTTAAGACTTTTTTAAAAATTTCTTAAACTAATTCTTAACCTAAAGAATTTTAACAAAAATTAATTTTTTTAAAATAATAATCTGCAAATTTAGACAATCAAATTAGGATGTGATATATAAGTACATCACACTTATACAAAGCATATAAACTTCTAATTTAATATATAGTTATTTATTTATAAAATAAATATATTTAATCTTTAGGGGGCTATTTTTTATACCCTCCAAATTTATTATTCATACCTCCCTGAAAATTTAACTTTTTTAAAACTTTGAGCAAAGATATCTTAATAACAACCAGGCCAAATCCAACAAACCTTTTTTTTTAAATTCTATAGGTTTGTAAAACTCAAACAAAAAAAGTTCATCGAATTTGGCTTAGTAGTTGCAGAGATATCTTTGCTCAAAGTTTGAAAAAATCAAATCATCTATCAAAACAAATTATGCAAAATTTTCTTTCAACTTTAAGCAAAGATATCTTAGTAACTACTGGGCCAAATTCAATGAACTTTTTTTGTTTGAATTTTATGAATTTATAGAATTCAAATAAAAAAAATTTATTAAATTTGACTTAATAGTTACTTGGTTTTCTTCGCCAAAGTTTTAAAAAAATTCAAAATGTATATCAAAACAAAAGCTGTGCCAAAGTTTTTTCTAAAACTTGAATGAAATATCTTAGCAACTATCAAACCAAATTCAATGAACATTTTTTTATTTAAGTTCTATAAATCCATAGAATTCAAATAAAAAAAGTTCATTGAATTTGGTTTGATGGTTGCTAAAATATTTTTACTCACGCAGTTTTTGTTTTGATATAAATTTTGAATTTTTTTAAAACTTTGAGCAGTAACTATTAAGTCAAATTTAATATTTTTTTTATTTAAATTTTATAGATTTATATACAATTCAAACAAAAAAAAGTTCATTGAATTTGTTTGGATGGTTGCTAAGATATTTTTACTCAAAGTTTAAAAAAAATTTTGGCGCAGCTTTTGTTTTGATATATGTTTTGAATTTTTTTAAAACTTTAAGCGAAGATAACCCAGTAACTATTAAGTTAAATTTAATAATTTTTTTATTTGAATTCTATAGATTTTTATACAATTCAAGCAAAAAAGTTCATTGAATTTGGTTGGATGGTTGCTAAGATATTTTCACTCAAAGTTTAGAAAAATTTTGGCACAGCTTTTGTTTTGATATACATTTTGAATTTTTTTATAACTTTAAGCAAAGATAACCCAGTAACTATTAAGTCAAATTTAATAAATTTTTTTATTTGAATTCTATAAATTCATACAATTCAAGCAAAAAAAGTTTATTGAATTTGGCCCAGTAGTTAATAAGATATCTTCACTCAAAGTTGAAAGAAAATTTTGCATAGTTTGTTTTGATAGACGTTTTAATTTTTTCAAACTTTGAGCAAAGATATCTCTGCAACTACTTAGCCAAATTCGATGAACTTTTTTTTGATTGAATTCTACAAACATAGAATTTAAAAGAAAAAGGTTTGTTGAATTTGGTCTGGTCGTTATTAAGATATCTTTGCTCAAAGCTTAAAAAAAAGTTAAATCTGCAGGAGAGTACAAATAATAAATTTGGTGTATAAAAAATAGTTTCCAATCTTTATTTAAAACTGATTATATTTATATAATAAATTTGCTCCAATTTTATATATATATTCAAAATTAAATTAATTTATAAATAAACTATTTATAGAAATTAATAAAAGATAATTAAGAGTTCTAATATGTATTCTATTTCTAAGTTTGGTTTAATTAAATTTTGTTATAAAAATATATATTTTACTATTATATTATAAAGTAAAAGTATTAAAAATAATTCTACAATTTTATGGAAATTAGAATAATACAAAAAAAACTTAAAATTTTTTAATATAATGATTTCCAAGATCTATAAGTTTTATTGATATAAAATTTTTAAGTAATATACAAACAAAATTCTATTCTTTAATTAAATTTTTAACATTAATTAGTGAAGAAAATTTAACTCCTAAATTGAAATAAAATTATTAATTTTTTTGAATTTAAAGTTACAAAGCCAGAAGTACTTTATTTGTACTTATATTAGTATACTGTATATTGCTAAAAATAAGCCAGATGCAACTTCATTATTGGTATCAGGTAGTAGAGATTATAGTTAGAATTTGTAAAATTAGAGGTGAATTTTTTGTTATATTGGTGATTTAGTAAATTTTTTATTTTTATTATTTTTCTTGTGCTTTTTATAGATTCATTATTTTAGTTGAAATTATACTATATTTTTTGTTAGTTTTTATATTTGTGTCTCTATAGCATTAATAGTAGTTGTGGTATCTCTATAATGATTTTATGGTATTTGTAGTATCTATGGCAATTGCGTGATATCATTATGGCATTGTATGGTACACTCTTACACTCTCCTGACAGTAGTCACCGGAATTTTAATATCACAAAAATCTAATCTGATTTGTTAATGATCGTAGCTATATATAAAACTGATTTGTTTTATATGCGAATCAGTCTTTGTGCAATAAGTAAAGTTATCGTGCAAACTCATATGATCATGAAAAAATTTCTTATTGTTATTTTTTGTATATTATTACATAAGCACAACAATCCAAAATTAAAACTCAGTTAGCCAATCACAACTTTTAAATCATGATCATAATTGTACGATAATATCGATATTGGATCATGCAATGATAAATATCACAAAATTTATTTTGTCAGAACAAATGATTGGTCAAAACGTGCCACTAGCAGCACGTGTCAGCCAATCATTTGCTCTAACAAAACAAATTTCATGATATTAATTGTTGCATGACCAATATCTTATAATTGTTTGCTATAACTATTTGTACATAATTTGGGAAATTTGGAAAATTTTATTAAGTTTTTTTGAAAATACTTTGATATTTTAGATGCCTGTAAACAAAAAATAAAAAATAATAATTAAAATTATTATATCTCGACGCATTCTTGAACCCTTTAGAATTTTTTATAAAAATTTAATCCTATATGCTTTAGAACAACTTTCATTAAATCGATAATTAGTGTTAACAATACAGTTATTCCAGAAATAATGTATTTAATAAATTTTTTAATTTTAAAAAAATACTATTTTTTGTATTTTAAAATTTTATATAAAGAAACATTGTAAAATTATATTGGAATAATCCAATAAAATATATAATATATAATAAATATAATATGTATAATTGTATTTTAGAATTATATTTTTATAAATTTTACAAAGTTTCTTTATATAAAAATGTTAAGATACAAAAAAATAGGATTTTTTAAAAATTAAAATTTTAAATAAACATATTATTCCTGAAAGTTAACACTAATTATCGACTTAATGAAAGTTGTTCTCTAAGTTCTAAAGCATATAGGATTAAATTTTCATAAAAAAATTCTAAAGGGTTTAAGAATGTGTCGAAATATAATAATTTTAATTATTATTTTTTATTTTTGTTTACAGGCATCTAAAATATCAAAGTAGTTTTAAAAAAACTTAGCAAACAACTTTACTTATTGCACAAAGACCGATCTGCATATAAAAAAAATTGGTTTTATATGTAGCTATGATTATTAACAAATTAGGCTAGATCTTTGTGATATTAAAATTCCAGTGACTACTGTCAGGGGAGTGAATTTCTACAACATTTGCATAGTGTTTCTACTGCATGTGTAATGCTTTATGATGTTTGTTAGCAATTGTGGTATTTCTATAGTTTGTATAGTGGCTTTATAATGTTTGTAGTGATGTGTCTTTATAGTATTTGTATGGTGTTTATATGGTGTATGTCTTTTGGTATTTGTGGTATCTTTAAGGTGTTTTTGTAGTATCTTTTGTAATATATTTTTGTAGTTTTTTTTAATAAAATACATATTTTTGTAAATTTTATAATTGACCAATATTATCTATTATATAAAAATATAATTAACTAAGTTATACACAAAATTTATATTTTAAAAATCTTTGCTACTCTGCACTTTAAAGGTTTTTGCAAATTTGTATATACATAGAGATCTCTATAAAAATTTTTTTTAATGATCGAGATTTGTATAATATAAATAGAACTTGTCAGTAGAAAGGATATAATTTTTTTAAGTAAAAGTTTTTTTAAATTTTGAATTAAAATATTTTAATAACTACTAAATTAAATTTAATAATTTTTTTTATATTTTAATCTAGTGAATTGACCAATCTTCATTTGGGTCACCCAATAGGTAGACAATGTGCCACTGAGTGGAAACTAGTGTTGTACATTTTCGCTGTCAAAGTCTTTTTTGCCATGTTCCAATATCCTAACGTCCTAGTGTTCCAAATGTCCCAACTATGTTCCAAATCTTAAAAATTAATAAATTAATTTAAGAGTAGGGTATTTTATATGATTTGCAATATAGCAAAATAACGGACATGCTCCTCATTGTTTACTCCTGATAAGAAATATTCAATTCAGACATCAGGTAACTGTCCGAGGGACCTGCAAGTTCTTCAGAAACCTTAAGCAAATCTGCTGCATATTGTAGATCATTTGTGTAACTAATCTAAAAATAGTAATTTAGCCAATCAAATTATTTTATGCCCACGAATGTATGAAGACTAAAAATCTTTGAACCTTTATTTTATACGATCTTACTTATATTATAATAAAAAATTTTATTTGCAATAAGTTTTAAATACTTGTTACAAACACTTGCGCTCAAAAAATCCAACCTCCAAATAGTTTATATATTATATTTAATACCGTTCTAAAATATTGTATAATCTATAAATAGATCTCTTAATAAATACGAAAGGTTTCTAATAAACTTCTAAAAAATTCTTAATTATAAATAGTTTTTATAACATCATTGGTTGTAAACAAGTGACCGAAGTTATATCCTAAAAAATTTAAAGAAAAAAAACTGTTTTTTAATAAAGTTTACTTGCCATGCGCATTTTTGAAGCCATATGTACAAAGTTAATAATATATTATTTCTAAACAAACCTTTTTTTAAACAGTTCATTTAACGAAAAAACTGTTACTAGTAAATACACAACCTTTAAACAACTGAAAAATTTTCTTTTTAACGATATTAGACTGTGGGTTAAAATTCTTTAACAGTCACGAGTTTGTATAATCTTTTATAGGGGCTGAATCTGTGATCTGCATAAAATTACATATGTGTAACATCATATGAAATACCCTACCCTTAAACAAATATATAATTACCGATATATATTTTTTTAGATGCTGAACACATTTTTAAAAAAATTCAATTAGATTATCTTAATAAAATTTTAAGTAAATTCAATTTATAAAATTGTCCCAAAATGTCCCAACATATATCCCAAACTGTTCCATGTACAATACTGCCACCAGGTAGAAACAGATCAGTTCAAAAGTAATTTGGCCTGGATAGGTATAACCCAGATCACTTGCATAACTCAGGTCAAGTTGTAACAGGCTGGATAAAAACAGGTGAATTAAGAGACACATAAAAATTTTTTGTGTTATATGAAATCTTTTTTTTTTTTTTTTGCAATGTCGCATGAAAGCGGATTTTTATTAGGTTTTTTAGATAATACATTCTTGGTTAATAAGAGTACATATAGCCACACGTGCAACTTTTGGTTGCCTATTTGAGTAGTCCGCCCAAAGGTTCTACACTATATGCCGTACCTGTAACCTAACTAGGAGATTACCCATTTAAACTCTCTGGTGTTCCCCGTCCTGTATTACCTACCACAATCACACCTACACATAACTATATGAAATCTTTCTTTGCATTATTGCAAAAATTTGTATTAATTTGCAATAATAAATTAACTTTGTATTAATTTGTAATTTTTTGAAAAATTATTAAAACTTTATTCAAAATTTTGGTTTGATCTTTCTAGGTTTTATATTCATTTATTTTCTTTTTTAGAAATTTTCAGAATCTTAATTCTGCATACTATCTAACACCAGTAACCAATCAAATTTATAGAATATCGTATAAAGTTTACTCTTAGAAATTTGGTTTAATTTGCATAATCAATATAAATTTGTATTAATTTGTATTAATTTATATACAAATTGTTATGGGTCTCTGCTCACGAGTGATCCATAGATTGACCTACAGGTTACTCATGGGTCAACCCATGGGTCACCTGCGAGTTAACCCACCTGTTCTCACTCAGGAAGTTACTACTTGTTCTGGGTTACCCACTCACCCGCAGATGACCTGAGTTATACTTACTCGGGTCTTATCACTATTTTAATTATAGTAGGACTAAAGTATACTACTGGTATTCAATACCAGTATGCAGTGTAATGTAAAAATCAATATCAAAAAATAAACAAAAAAATAAACAAAAGTTAAAGTAAATAAATGTTTAGTTAAAGTTAATAGTTAGGGTTAGGATGAGGCATAGTACATAATAAAATTTTATAAAAAGATTTTTTTTAAAAAAAGGTAGTTTCATAAATAAAATTTTGAGTTAGAAGATATTTTTAAAAAAAAAATAGCAAAACAACAAAAATTTTATATTACACTTGATTTTTACATTACATTGCATTTAAAAAATTTGATTGGTGAAAATTATTATGGTGTTGAGCACTAGTGGTATAATTTAGTAAAACCATTTAATTATTTATAGTTATAAGATTAAAATAAAAAATTTTTATTTAATTTGATTTAGTAGTTAGGGGCATGCCATTTATCACGTGATATTTTTTACTTAGTAGCCCTATCTATGTATGGTGTGATCACTTTATCTAATTAATATAATATATAGATATGATTACTACCTTTGACTATGTATCTATAGTAAAAATCACGTAATAAATGGCATGCCCCTTAGGGCATGTTATTTATTGTGACGGCTGATGCTGATTTTGGCTGATGCTGAAGATCACATGACATTTTGGTCCGGAAATTGCAGATCGGGAAATTTCAAAACAAACAGTCATTTGTCAAAAACTGCTTATTTCTCAAAATTTTGTATAAGAAACTATATTTCGTGCACTAACAAAAAATTTTCCTAAACAATTTTACTATATAACCTTCTAACTTTCTAAATTCTAGGCACTAACCCTAACATAAACGAACCAAAAGAATTTTTTTCATTGGTCACGTGGTTTTTGATAATGATGTTGAGGTAGTCATTGAACTTATCTTCATTTAAGTTAGGGTTAGTGGTTGCAATATGGTCAAATGTTAGCAGGTGTATTAGCAAATTTGTTCAAGGAAAGCTTTTCATTAGAACACTAAAGGTTGTTTCTTATGAAGCGAATGTTTGTTTTGAAATTTTCCAATCTGCAATTTCCGGACCAAAATGTCACATGATATTCAACATCAGCCAAAATCAGCATCAGCCGTCACATTTATTACATGATTTTTACTATAGATACATAGTCAGAGATAGTAATTATGTTTATATATTATATTAATTAAACAGAATTAGATAAAGTGATCACACTATATATAGATAGAGATAGCTACTAAGTAAAAAATTCCATATAATAAATGGCATGCCCCTTATTAAGATATTTTAATTTAAAGTTATAAAAAAGTTATTGAAAACTTTAGCTCTTTTTTTATTGACAAGCCCCAAATATGCATATAGATTGTACAAAAGACCATTATATTGTTTACAAAATAAATTTTTGTTATACAAAATAAATTTTTGTTATACAAAATAAATATGATATAATATTATACAAGTTCTATTTTTGTACCTTATTTGTTTTGAACCCAAGTTGGGTTTATTTAAACCAAAACCAGGTTCATTTGAACCAAGTTGGATTTATTTAATTATGACTGGTTTATTTGATCCAAATTGGGTTTATTTGAACCAAAACTGGGTTTATTTGAACCAAACTGGGTTAATTTGAAATAAAAAGCAAAAAAACTAAAAGAATAATAAAAGTAGAGACAATAAAATTTTTACTCTTGCTACAAGATATAAAATCTTATTTATATATCAATATATTAAAATACAAATATATATTATAGTAAATAATTAGAGGACCCAAATAATCAATATACTGTATAAAATATAGCCTATTTGTTATTTATTTATTAACTAACAAAATAACAAATAACAATATCACAATATTATTTATATTATTTAAAAATTATTTGCCAACCCTAATATAATTTATACAGTATATAATAATTATATAATACTCTAATTACTATATCAAGATTATAGAATATTTTTGTTATATAAGGTAAATGGAAATATTATACTGTAGCTAAATTAAAGTTCCTTCTAATAAACTTTTAATAATCTTATCAGTTATAGGACATGTTATGCCTATTGATATATATGTATTAGTTTATAATAAAAATCATAATAAAAACATATGAATTTACTATAAACTTTAATTCTCAAATTGTTTTCAACTTACATACAGTCTGACCTCTCTATAGTCACACCCTATATAGTCACACCTCTATATAAGCACCCAATATTGTGCGACTAACTTAAAATATAGTAAAAAACCTCATTATAGTCACAAATAACCTATAATCACTATCACAAAAAAATTTTGATCTTTCATCAATTTTATTAATAAAAAACCCTCATTAAAATCACAAATTTTGACTAAATATAGATTATAACATCTGATTGGCCAATATTTATATTCATGTTTATTTAAAATATTCTATTAAAACTTCTTAAAGGTTTAACAACAAATAACTTTTGATGCAGTAGCCCGATTTGGATAAAACACTACCAAAATGTTCATCTTGATAAGACGATTCTAATGAGCCTAAGATTGCTAAAATCCAATCACAGGCTCCTGTGATCGTTAAGGATTTGTGTCACTTCACATATTTAAAAATTGATTAAATTTAATATCTAAATAAAAAATCTTTTAATGATCTTAGCATTTTGTAGCTAAATTTGGACGATTTTAGACTCTCTCATTGAGTCAAACACTTGTCATTTTATCCAAATTGGGCCACTGGATCAAAAGTTTTTTACTATCAAACATTTTAAATTTTTTTAATAGTATTTCAAATATTCGCAAATATATTACTTATTGGCCTTTGGTCATGTGACTTTGACAAGGTATTTTATTTATAGTCACACCTCTATACAATCACCAAAATGGGGCGTGACCAACTTGTGATTATAGAGAGGTCTGACTGTATTTACTTTTTTCAAATTTTGGAATTAAGTAAGAACCCCGAAGAACTCTGATACAATGCAGATGATTCTAAAAAAGGAAATTTTGCATAAAAATTCATCAAACATTGCATTTTTATATAGTAAATTTTCAAATTTTGCTTTATTTTATACATCCATTTGGCGAAAATCCTGCTAAAATTATACAAACTAAGATCTGCGTTGTATCAGATTTCTTCAGAGTCCTGCTAAGCATATCAAAAATAGTAGATTAAGATAGGTAGCAATCAATTAATCAACAATCACTTTACTAATATAACATTTCACTGCCAATTATTTATCTACAAGTTTATTTTACTGACAGTTTGTTTCACCAAAGCTTATTTTACCAACAAAGTAATTCTAGTTATTGTCGTTAGGGTTAGGGTAGAATTAGGTAGAATTAGGGCTAAATTTAGTATGCTTTTTGAAAAAAATCTTGTAGGTGAAATGGGCTTTGGTAAAACAAACTGTCAGTAAAATGAACTTGTTAGTAAGTATTTGTCAGTGAAATGTTATATCAGTGAAGTGATTGTCGGTAAAATAATACGAACCCTTAAGATTATTAGATCAATTTTTAAAATTTTGCAGATTTTGCATATTTTCTTAATAAAATTTTTTTTAAAAAAAATTTATAGTTTTAAAAGTATTATTATATATAAAATTTTATGCTAAATAAAGTTTACTTAGATGACAAAATAGGTTGTCTTAGTAAAAAAAATAAGTTTACTATAGATTAAAGTAATTTTTTTATATACAACTTTTTTTTATTAAGACAACTAGCAATTAACCCTCACTTTGCTTCAGGGCATATGTTACTTCAGGTAGTTTAGGATTGGTAAAATCTAAAACATCTGAAGTCTCAATATATTATTTTTAAATGACAAAAATAACAAATGATCTATGTCATTTGTCACTAGTTTGTCATTAGTCACGAAAATTTTAAATGACACTATCATTTGCCAACCCTGAATTATATAACTGATAACTACAATAACTACTATTATTATATTAAAATTTATAATACAATATTTTGACAGTTAATTTAGAGTATGGCAATATTTTAAATTTTGGATTTGCTTCGATAAATTATGGCTTACAGCTTTACTTTATCTAAAAATTTGTGGTTAAATATTTTTCATATGGTGCATCAAGTCACTTTTCATCAAAAATTATATATATTTTAATAAATCTATAAAATCTTAAGTTTTAAATATTTTTTAAAAATCTAACCAATAACAACTATTGTTTTTCATTAGTACTATTCAAATTATCGGTTAGAATATTTAAAAAAGTTCATAAATTAATGTTATATATAAGTGTTTAAAGCTATTATATGTTCAAATTTTGGCGTTTAATATAAAAAAAATTTAAATTTTTTTTTAAAATTTTTTTTATCCAATCAGAATTAGTATATAACACATTCTGATTGGCTAAAAAGTATTTATATATACCCCAAATTTGGTACATTTAATGTGAAGTAACTTGGCGTAATATTGTTAGTCGAAATACTTAATTTAGTCAACTATTTAGGCAATTAGTGTCTAAATATATTTCGACATGGCATTATTTTTTTTCGAAATGTCAAAAGCCAAATTTGCCTAAATGTCTAAATAGTTGACTAAATAAATACTATGTGACTAAATGTCTAAATAGTTGACTAAATATAATACTATATGACTTAATGTAAGATTCAATTTAATTATAGCGCTTTGCAAAAAGTGTGACCCTGTGATTTACATAGTGATGATGGCGAAAAATTTTAATTCTCTATTGATCATCATTTTCATCAAAAACGTCTAGGTTTTATCCAAAATTATTAAAATTCTTCAAGAATTGAAAAATCAGCTGATTTCTTGTGACAACATGATCTGCAGAGATCATACATTTTTGCAAAGCGCAATAAGCTCTGGTATAGCTTTAAAACAACCAAAAAACTTTGTACATTGCTTCATATTATTTGTAAAACCTAATAACTTACAGTATTAAATAATAAAAAATAGAATCTAATCAGGCACTCAATACAAGAAATAACTATAAAGATTTAGAATTCGATCATCGATTCTAAAACGATTTTGAGGTTTCGATCATCGATTTTGATTTTTAGAATCGATTCGCATCCCTACTTCATGATATTTACATACAGTTCCGTGGCTGCAATGGCAGTGCAGGGACCTGAAACAGATGCTGCAGGATGTTGCCCCAATTCTCTTTAGCTATATGGGCGTATGTTAGACATCTTTTTTATGCTTGTGTTTTAGGACCTTGGGGTTTAGAAAATTTTAGAACTGAGAGGTCAGTAGTTTATACGTGAGTTGATTGGTATGGGTTCAAATAATTAGTCCTAGACTTTAGTTCTAGACTAGAGGTATTGATGTTAAAGTATGAACGCTAGAGCTTGTTTGGGTAGCAAACCTATTACTATATGTTTTTTCATATTATTTCTTAATTTAGACATTTCGACATTATTTAGACATTTCGACATTATTTAGACATTTCGGCATAATTTAGGATTTCGATAATATTTAGACATTTTGGCAGCCTAAATATCAAATGTCGAAATATTTCTACAAGCATAAAACAATTACGGCTAACAACATTAACTTGGCACACCACAACTACCATAACTAGTTTTTACAACATAGGTGAAACCTGCAGCCAGAGTAGTTGCGTTATTGATGCAAAGTTACTGTAACTATTCTGATCATATTTGATTGGTCAAAATTGCAGAACTTATGACTTCACATCAAATGCGCCAAATTTGGGGTATATATATAAATGCTTTCTAGCCAATCAGAATGCGTTATATAATAATTCTGATTGGATAAAAGAATTAAAAAAAAATAGGTTGAAAAAAGCTTTATTATAAACTTTTTTAAAAAATTCTAACCGATAATTTGGATAGAGCTAATAAACTTTAAAGATGAGAAGTGACGTAATAGTTTAGTAATAACAAATATTAATGCATATTGCTAATCCGCATGATATATAAATAACTTCTCTAAAAAGCCTTAATATCAAAAAGAATGATTTCATGTCTAGAAATGGTTAAATTATAGCGATCAGTTACACAATGTTAAAAAGTTCTTACAATGTAAAGATAGATCCAAAAGTAAAATTGATAGTCGTAGATCACGGGACTGACAATTTTTTGTGACATGCAATATTTATTCTATTCTCGTGTATCTATTATAATATTGAAAAAAAATGATTATTTCTGCATCCTTTACTTAAACAGACTCTTTCCGAGATAAATACGCAAAAGTTTAAAATTATGGCAGTATGATCCGAGTATGATTAATATGACAGACCTGCTTACAAAGATGCTATCATTATATTATATACGATATTTAGAATGCCATAATTTTAATTACTTGTGTAATCGTTCTTTCAAATAATGATGTAACAAGCAAACAAGTATACGTACGTACGCACGCACGCACGTATGTACGCACGCACGCACGTACGTACACACGCACGCACATTATTTCAAGTTTTCACAGATGATTAACACACTGTTGAATAAACAATAAAGTTGTATTATAATAACTGTCATCATTCAAATTTGTTATATTTTAATCTTTAACATTACTCAATTTCTCTAGCTTAAGTAGTTATCATCGATAAGTTTGTATTACTGTATTAAACCATCATTATATTTTACATCTTTCTCACCTCTGAACTTTTTATGCACAACTTGACATAGAAGTTGTTTCTATACAAGCACAACAGTATGATTATATTTTATTGTAAGAGAACTTATCACAGGCTCAGTTGTTTATAGATTTTGGTCCATTTATTTCTTGCAATTTTACCATGTTCTGAGTTTTCTTGTATCGTGGATGCGATTCTTGAATGTGATCCTTGGTTTAAGTATATTTATAAACAAATAATGACCGTACGCAAGATTACCAAATACATGCATGCTGACTATCCTGAATGGTCAAGGTACAATTATGCTGTCACGTTTAGGGTCCGGAATGGGCCGGGTTGGGCGGGCTTCAATAGAGCCCATACTTAGGCCCACAAAATATTTATGAGCCCAAGCCCGGTCCAAGAAAAAAAAAAAGCCCAACTAACGGGCCTGGACGGGCCTTAGGCCCAGCCCAAACCTAACCCAAATAGGCCCGCTAATTTCTACAAATAAAATTTTGAATCTCTATGTACGTGATCTATGATTTCAATAATGGACTGGTTATTTTAAAAATAGCTTTGAATACATTATTAAATAAAGGATTTTTCAAAAAATTATAAAGTTTACGTTATAACAGGGATAATCGCTTCTAAATTGGATAAAGATTGTACGAATATCATATGAAAGTTGGGGTATCACACGGATTAATCAATCAAAAATATGTCATCAAAATTTAATCAAAAAACTAGTGGCTAAAATTGAATGGATTCCATTTGATCAACTAACTAATTTGCAAAAAATTAGAAACATAAAAGACAAACGTAGTGAGTTCAAAAAACATATCTTTAAGAGAATTTTTAGTAGAAAAATTAGAGAAAACGGATCTGAAGTATTATTTGTGGCAACCTGGCTAAATGGCATCCGGAAAGTTGAAAAATCTAAATGTAGTTATAAACAATCACGCATTGCAGGCCATGTTGTTAATCTCATATCGTTACCTAGTTTAAATGCTTCAGAATTTATAGAAGAAGTAAATTAAAATTTTACCTTTATCAATGAAATATAATATATAACTACTAATCTATCTTTTAAGTTTAAACGATATATGCAAATAAGTGACAGGTAATATATGGAATAACTAAAGACAGCGCAACCAATGGATATATGATAGTAATACCAGACATATCCAGTTCACATAACACTTTTTTTTCCTGGTGCCAATTATGTGATCATCTTAAATCAACTCAAGACTGGACAAGCGGAGATAAATATATCGATGAATGTATTAGAGAATTTCAACTTAAGGCTACAAACTGTAAGAAGGTCATCGAATGGATTCCATTTAATAAATTAACTAATTTGCAAAAAATTAGAGAAAACGAATGTGAAATATTATTTGTGGCAACCTGGCTAGCAGGCTATGTTGTTAATCTCATATCGTTACCTAGTTTAAATGCTTCGGAATTTATAGAAAAAGTAAGTAAAATTTAAATCATTATCAATAAATTATAATAGATAACTACTAACTTATTTTATAAGCTTGAACAATATATGCAATTAAGTGATAGCATAGTTTATGGAATAACTAAAGATACAACAACTAGCGGATATATGATAGTAGTGCCAGATGAATTCAATTCTATAAGAAATGAGTTTTTTGGAGAATGTAAATATTGTAGACAACATAATACTTTTTTTGCCTGGTGCCAATTATGTGATCCTTGGGAAGCAGCTCAAGATTGGACAAGTGGAGATGAGTATATTGATGAATGCATTAAAAAATTTCAGCTTAAGACTACAAACCACGAGGAGATTATTGAATGAATTCCATTTGATAAGTTGCAGAGTATTAAAGGAAATCAATTTGCGGCAATATGATCAGATGGTATACGTAAAGTCAAGAATGATGATCATTTAGGTTATATACAATCTTGAATCCAATTCTACAGAGTAAACCTTATGAAATTTGACAGTTCAAGAAATGCATTAGATTTTATAAAATATGTAAGTAAATAATCCACTTAATTTTGATATTAAACTAGCCAGTAACTTCTATTTCTTGTACCCACGAGTTTTATAGAAATCGTAAAATAATAAAATTATATTCTAAAAAATATAACATTAAATAAATGTTTGATGTGGTCTGTGAATTAGTCGTCATGATGAAGATTTATAATAAGACAAAAAACTATTCTTAGGTTTAATAAGTTTAAATTATAGTAGCTTCACTTATACTGCAGTATTAATCACTTACTAGAGTTATGTATATAACTTGAATCGGGACGAATCTGGATTCAATTATTCAATCCGTATTCTATATGAATCGGTTGGCAAACGGCCAACGGCCAATTGGCTAATATTTAAATTTCGGTCAAAAATTTCTAACTTACACAATTTTAAAAAAGAAAAGACTATACTGTATCAGAAAGTTGTTACGGTTTTATTATAAGGTATTAAAATAAATTATAAGGTATTAATAAATAAAAAAAAAATTTTAATCTTTATTTTTTTTAACAAATAACCAGATTTTAGCTAAAAAAAACAATGTACTTTAATTTTTTTTTTTTTTAGCATTTTTATCGGGTATTATTAAGCCACCCCGGGCTTGCTCAAAAAACCCAGGCCCGGCCCAGTAATTAGCGGGCCTAACCCAAACCCGGCCCATAAAAAATTGGGCCTAAAAATTAGGGCCCAAACTAGGCCCAAACCCGGCCCGGCCCATAAATTTCCGGGTTTGGCCCGGCCCATTCCGGACCCTAATCACGTTCCAGTGATCCAGTGAAGAAAATACATATGTTGAGTACTATTTTTTCATAATTGTGGATTTGCCTATATTAGATAGTCAAAACATTTAAAAATTTTTCTCAACGAAAAACGAATTCTAATCAACAGATATGTACTTTTCTTAAAGTTTACATTTCGAAAGTTTTAAATATAAAAATATATCGATATAGATAAACTTACTGTATTATAATTATAACATTAAAAGTATTATAGATAATTCTACTGTATGAATATTCATAATTATATCCATATATGAATGTAAATAGTATTATTTTGGTAAATTCCATGATTTGTCAAAACTAAGGAGAATTTGAGAATTTTAGAACTCGAATTTTGAAGACAGTGTCAACGAATTGGATTGATTGACTGGCTTATGCGCATGTCTGTACTCTATGATCCTGAATTTCCAAGAATAATACTAATGCATTGCAAACTACAGCAACTGACTAAAAATAAATTCTCTATCGTTATATCAAAATTAGACCATGAAAATGCTTACCGATAATTTTATAATGTACTGTACTAGCGAGATAAACTCATAATATTAAAAATTTCAAGTTAACTTCGTTAATTCATTATGGTTGCTCAAGTTAGTTATCATAGTTATCGCAGTTATTATAGCTATTACATTAAAAGCCTTTTCATTCGAAACATTATTATATAAGTGTAATTAATTAGCAAGTTTTGATCATGTGATTACAAAGAATTTACCTTGGTTATTTTCTCATACTGTACAAATAAATATATGTAACCCTTTAATTTTTTTTTGGTTCCCAGCCCCCCTTATTTTCGATCAGCTGCTTGAATATGTACTGTAAAAAGTTAAGTTGATCGTCAAACATTTTTCGATTTATGGAATGCTCGTCGTCATCTTCCCCTTACTCTTCATAATATAATTTTATTAAAATTGATCTTTTAAAATTAAAAAAAAAATTATTAAAATAATGCGATTTGGAAATTTAGAATTCGGATAATTTTTTAGATAAATAATATTCAGAATCTTTTTTTTTTTTTTTTTTCCTAACGTAAATCCTAATTCAAGGTTTGTACTTACGTAATCCAAATGAACTTTATTTTTTGCATTTTTTGCATCTTAAATTCAAATTATTTTTTACATCAACCTTAACATTGATTCATAATTACCTTCGTTTATTAAAATCCAAAATATCTTTGTATTCTGCGCCTTTTCCTCCGTAACTTATTTCTTTTATACTCCTCAATGGTTTTAATAGTTTCTTTTGACTTATAATTTACTCTTATTAATATTCAAATCTTTTTTTTTTTTTTGATTTTCCAGTACAAAATCCTTATTTTGTAAACGGTAGTGAATTAGAAAGAAGATGGGGTCAATTAAAAATTATGTAAGTGTTTCAATCCACTCACAATTAATTCATTTCTAAAAGAATGAGTTAATGATCTAATTATGATGTTATCTTATTGTTTTATTATTAAAAAAAAATGTCAGCAATTAAGCAAAGATTGCCTTGGAAAAGGTTCTTTCGGTTCTGTCTACAAAGCTTTGAATATGGAAACTGGTGAAGCAGTAGCAATTAAACAAGTTAAGATCAGTGATCTACCAAAATCGGATCTAACTTTTATAATGGTAAGCTTTATTTTTTTTCGACTTCCGATTGTATATTATCTAAAAAAGTGTATTCTAATAGTATTCTAATGGTCGCAATTTTTATATTATAGTCTGAGATTGAATTATTAAAAAACTTAAACGTACGTAAAGGTTATTTTAAAAAAAAAAAAGTTGTTTATTAACCATTCTGTGAATTATAACCATGTATTTATATGATTTTTATTTGTTTGTTTTTAAAATTGATAGCATCCAAACATTGTAAAATATAAAGGATATGTTAAGGCGGACGATTATTTGAATATAATATTAGAGTATGTCGTATATCGATTATTTAAATATATATTTATATATATATATATATATTAAATTTATTTATATCCACAGATTTTGTGAAAATGGCTCTTTGCTTAATGTTTGTAAAAAATTCGGAAAATTTCCCGAAAATCTTGTTGCAATCTATATTAGTCAAGTTTTGCAAGGTTTACTTTACCTTCACGACCAAGGTGTCATACATCGTGATATAAAAGGTGCAAATATATTAACCACAAAAGAAGGTTTAGTGAAATTAGCAGATTTCGGTGTTGCTACGAAAACTGCAAATCTTAGTGATTTTTCAGTGGTTGGTTCTCCATATTGGATGGCCCCAGAAATAATTGAATTATCTGGTGCTACTACTTCTTCTGATATTTGGAGTGTTGGTTGCGTTGTTATTGAACTTTTAGAAGGAAAACCTCCTTATCATAATTTAGAGCCAATGCCTGCTCTTTTTCGAATTGTTGAAGATGAACATCCTCCTTTACCGGAAAGTGCTTCACCTGCTGTTAAAGACTTTCTTATGCAATGTTTTCAAAAGGATAGTAACCTTCGTGTGTCTGCGAAAAAACTACTTAAACATCCTTGGATAACTAGTGTTCGTAAACCAAATGTAACTACTGAATTTGAAGACACTATAAGACGTGTACAAGAATGGAATGAAGCTTTAAAGGACGCTAAAATTGAAAAGCCTGGAAATTTTACTATACCTTCAAAATCAAAATCTCCTCTTATTTCGTCTCCCAAAATACCTGATTTTACACCTCCTATTAATAATTGGGATAATTTAAGTTCTTCAACTTTAATGCCAAATTCATTAAATCCACAAAATAATCGTTTATCTGTGTTTCTTGAACAGGCTGAAGTTGAAGAAAATAATAATTGGGATAATGATTTTATGGATTCGATATCTCTTTCTCAAATCTCTGATATTAATACCAAGCGTTTAAGTACTAGATATTCTAACACCGATATTCAAAACCAACAACCGGATTACGAATCTTCTGATGATGATTCTCAAACTGTTCGACCAAATCAATTCAATAATGGTTTGATAAAAAATAATCAATCTGTTCTGAAAGTTCGCGGAAAACAAATAATAACAGAAGATAATGGATTCAAAGATAATGATAATGATTTGGAATATAAACAAGATACCATAATCCATCTGCCTTCAAAATCTATTAATAACTCTAATTTGGCTTTAGAATCATCGACTACGGCATCTAATGGTAACCTTGATGTAGAACAAGTCACAGATGAATCTAAGCGACATACTCGTGCGTATACTACCAATGATGTACCAATCCAAACTAATGGAGTAACAAAGAGATCAAATAAACCACTCGAACCCTTACCATCACAAAAATCAATATCATTAACAGCACCTTCATCATCAAGAAAACCTCAAATTGGTATACCTGATTATCAGGTATCCGAAAAGATTATGATTAGTTCATCTCGAGTATCACCTCCTGTACAACAAGAATTTCAGGAGTTAAATGAATTCCAACAATATCAGGAATTAGAAGATGAACAAGATTATAATCAAGCATTTCGAGATTCTGATGATGATTATGATGAAAGTGAAATTCATACATTAAAATTTAGTTTACAAATTTATAATGATAGTTGGAAGGGTGATAACAGCAGTGATGAAGATGATCCGTTTGCAGAATTAGAAAAAAATTTTGATGAAATGGATATGGACGCGCACATTGCTAGAGATAAATATGCAAATGCATGCTCACGATTGGCAGAACTTTTAAACCTTTTACAACCAACTGAAACTGAAGATCGATTAATAAGTTCATGTGTTCAAATCATTGATCTCTTAACAGAACATCAAGAACTTAAGAACCATTTTATAATTTATCATGGTGTTATTCCTATCACGGAAGTATTAGAAATTTGTGTTAATACAGATTTACTTTCAAAATTGTTAAAAATCGTTAATATAATTATTGAAGATAATATTGATCTTCAAGAAAATCTTTGTCTTGTAGGAGGTATTCCAATAATAATGAGTTTCACTTCAAAAAGATATCCTTATGAAATTAGAGTTGAAGCTGCAATGTTTATAAGACAAATTTGCCATACATCACCTATTATTCTACAAATGTTTATATCGTGTCAAGGATTAAAGATTTTTGTCGATTTTTTACAAGAGGAGTACACTGAACATAAAGAATTGATTTGGATCGCCGTTAATGGAATCCATTGTGTTTTTGAACTTCAAAGTCCCACTCCTAAAAATGATTTTTGTCGATTGCTTGCAAAAATTGGCGTATTAGATCCTTTAGCCATTACCTTACATAATTCTATAATGGATGATGATCCCTCTGCCAATACATATGTGTGTAGAATTGTTAATATCTTTTTAATGTTTTCTCGAGGTGACGCTTATGTAAAAGAATTTATGGCTACACGTACACGGGTTGTTACTCGAATTTTTGAAGATTTGTACAAATTACCATCTCATTTGATTGTAACCGTACTAAAATGTGTCAAGAACATCTCAATGAATTCAAATACATTAGATGCTTTACAAAAATCAAAGTCAATTCAAACTCTCACAGCGTTATTAGATAAACAAGTTCCATCATACGTAACTGAAATTTCCAATCAAGTACTTAACACAATGTTCAATCTTTGTCGAATTGATAAATCACGACAAGAAGAGGCTGCAGGAGCTGGGTTTATTCCTCATTTGGTTTATTTTGCATCAAATAAAACACCAGTAAGACATTTTGCAATTCCAATTCTTTGTGAAATGGCACACACTGGACAAAGTTGTCGTGATTTATTGTGGCAGAATGATGTTTTACAACTCTATCTTAATTTATTGATTGATAAATCTTGGCAAGTTAGTGCTTTTGAAGCTATTCTTGCATGGTTTCAGGAAGAGACTTCCCGTGTAGAACCAATTCTTTTACAACAAAACAATATAGAATTAATTCTAAAATCATTTGTTGTTGCCAAAGCAAACTCTTTTGAAACCATTCTTGAACCATTATACATGATAACACAATTATCTGCTCCTGTGACTTGTGTTCTAGCACAACCATCATTTTTCAATCATTTATTACATAGATTCGGACATCCAAAACCTGTTGTGAGGTTGAATCTATTACGTATTCTAAAATCTATCTGCGAGGTACATCCACAACGTGAAGCTGTTATTAAACGTTATGGATTATTTGAAATCATTATTAAAATGAGTGCAGAAGATCCTGCCGTATTAATAAGAGAACTTGCAAAAGAAATTTTGCAACAAGGTTATTTCAGTAATTAAAATCCTGGTTATTTCACTGTATTTGTAATCTCATTAAGAGTGGTACGTGATATTAACACGGAGTTAAATACAAAAGTATAACTGATAATTTATTTTTTTATAATAACTAGCAACCAAATAAACAAACATTTAATTTTTGAACATTTGTTTATTTAAAAAAAAAAAAAAAATGATACATTAATTTTTGATTCAACATTTTTTAAAAAAAAAAAATTTTAAAAAATTGTAATTTATTATCTGTTATAGTTTTAAACTTTGACCAATCTACTATGTAAATAATTTGGTGTAACTATCAAATAAAATAAGTAAAAAAAAAATTGTATAATAAAAAAACATTATCTTGAATTAAGTTAATGTATTGTAAAAAAAAAACTACAATTTAATATAATTACGGAATTATTTAATATAAAAAATTGGTCGATTTTAACGTTTATCGGATGGAACTAGGGATGATTTGTTTATATTTTCTAACTTTTTTAATAAAATTTAATTACACTAAGATTATCTGTACTTTTTATTTAAATTATAAGGTTTGGATATCTCGTGGTCTAATGATTGGAATCGAGTAATTTTTATACCATTCGATTCGTCTCGATGAGACGAATCGAATGATACAAAGATCACCAGATTCTGATCGCTGAATCACAGGATATCATCGATTATTTTACACGTCGTCAAAATTCCCCTCAAGGATCATTTTTGCACAACATATAATCGATGATATATCGTGATCCAGTGATCAGAATCGGGTGATTTTTATACAATTCGATTCGTCTCATCGAATGGTATAAAAATCACCCGATTCTGATCACTGGGATCACACGAGATGTCATCAATTCGTCAAATTACCCCTACCTTTTTTAAAAGTTAAACTTTTTGATACGATGTATAATCCCATTTTAAAAAAAGATGTTTTATTACTAATTTTTATATAAATAATTCTAAATCTTGTATACAAAAAATAATTTTTTTTAATTTTAAAATAAATAAGCATTTATATTAGTTATTTTTATTTCGCCAAATTACCCCTTTCTACCTTATACTTTAAAATATTTCATTGATTAATTAAATTATTAATTCGTGATCCATATACCTAACAGTGAAAATCTATAGTAATATATGGGGAAAATCAATTATTGTTCATCAAATTTCTGGAATCTGGCACTGTTAGAGCAATAACGAATTTTTTTACTAAGCTAACCTTTCTTCTCCACTAAACAAAAGTTGTAGAGCACATTCTTGTGATTCTAATGGTAGTAAAATTTTTAAAATTGGTCCAGTAGATCACAAGATAACATTAAAAAACATTTTCAACCATATAGAGTTTCTATGTAAACAATAATATTGTTTATATAAAAATTCTATATCAGTAACACAATATGTCACATGAAAATTTTTTATATATAAAATTATACAAAAAAAACATAAAATTACTATAAACTTGTTAGCCAAAATTAGTTTCAACCTACATATTAATTTAAGGATTAATTAATTTGTAACCGCAGTTACTGTAACCCATCCCAACAAGCCAATCAAATTCTAAGATCAGGTGTAATGTTACATATTTGAAAAAGTCAAAACAAACGTTTGTTTTGCCAAAAATTGCTTCTAAATCAAAATTTCACATATGAAACTACCTTTTAGTTTTTAACAAAAAAAATTTCTTGCTAAATTTTAATGTAACTAAAGCATTTCTCTAACCCAAAAGCTTTACACCAAGCCTTACTCTAACCCTAATCTTAATTGCATGGTTTTATTTTTATAGAAAATTTGGTTTAATAGTCACATTACACCTGATCTTAGTATTTACTGTTATAAAATTTATTCTGTAAGGACGCCTACTTTTATCACCTGATTTCAGTTTATTAGTAGCCCTTACCCCCCCAGATATATGAAAATTATCAGGTATTATATATAATTTCCAAAATTTTTGACTCCCCCCCTAGAAAATCAGGTAATAAAAGTAGGCTCCCTAACCTACGGTTACAAATCAATTAATTCTTAATTTAAAATTAAATTTTGCAATTATATAAAACAAAAGAAAAAGAATAAACTTATCTTTTCTGCCAAGTTACAGTTCTGCCATTTTTGCACAAAATGAAAATGTAACTTTGCTAAAAACAAAAAATTTACAACTTTAAATTAGCAATTATATATAAAATTATGCTCTAAACAACTTTACTTAGGTGACAAAAGTATGTTACCTTGTAAGAAAAATGAGTTATCTATCTGCTATGTACTAAAGTTAAAATTTTTAGGTTTTTAATATAAAACCCTTTTTTTGTTAAGATAACCTACTTTGGGCTTCTAAATAAACTTGTTGGGCCTTTTACTAAGTAAAAAATAGGGTTAAGTTAGAAAAAAATTTTTTTTCTAATTTTAACCCTATTTTTTACTTAGTAAAAGGTTCAAGAAAGCACGTTTGATCTTGATATAAGTAGAATTATCTGCTGAACAAGTTTAGAATAGTGATATATATTACGTAATATTATTTTACTATACTCTCTATCTCCTTTCCTCTACATAAGAGAAATTTGATTGGCTATTATAATCTTATATATTTAACATAAGATTTTAGAGACTCCCTCTCTTTTAAAATATTATGTAATGAGGGTGTGGCAACTTAGAGAAGTTGGTAAGTTGTCACCCCAAGTGGCAGGTCTAGGGTTCAAATCCCACTGGCGACGCTTTTGAAAAAATAGACCTGTGTTCCGGCAACCGTTTTCTGTCGATTGGTTGGGTACATTACCTGTAGTCCTTGGTAACCATCTTGAATGGGAGCTTTCGGGCGAAGTTGTGCCTCATGATATAAACAAATCCAAGGAACTGGAAAAACAGAAACCCATTTGGCAAGACCGAGTAAGGAAGTAGCAAAGATCTTTAATAATGCTACCAAAACTGGGGGATAGCTAAAGCTATGTACCCACGTGATTTTTTGAAAATTTAGTTAAAATTCGTATCAAACTATTTAGCATTAGGGTTAGGTTAGGATTAGGGCCAATATAGGTAAAATTACCTTTCCGATATTTTTTATTAATAGCCCAAGATAGGTTTAGAATGCTGTTTTTATGTTCTTGCATTTTTTTTGTTTTTTGACTTCTTCAGTCTGATCTGTATAAACAAAATTTCGCGACTCTGTTTGGTTGATTTACACGAAAATATCACGTGGGTACATAGCTTTAGACAACCCCAAAACTGGAATATTGGACCGGAGCTGAAAAACCGGACGTCGATCTCAGGGACAAGGTCTACCAATCTGGCCGCCAGATCAGGTACCGGAGGAAAAGAACCTATGTTATAGAAGTAGGTATCAGGGGGAGAAAAACCATAATAGCACCTAATGCCGGGTAGATCAACTCTTTCGGGCCAACTGGATTGGAAGTCTGGGACATATCAGTGAAAGACCGATAGGAAAGTAATGGTTGATACTAGGGTTGAAGTGAACCTTACAAAGGCAGAAGTAGGTAATGGTAGTGGTTGGTTCCCTGACCGCAAGTTGCTTGCCCTGGTGAGTGCATAAGTTACCGAAGTGTAGGTAATATCTGTGTGGGACAGGGACTGCTCTACTAAGTGTACTGCGAGGATAAATTAGTCCTAAAGGAATGTAGTTAGCATCCGGAACTGTCTTCGACTGACTAATGTATCGGAGGGCTATACCGGTGATACAAGTAGGATTGACATGTGAAGCTTGGACCAGAGGGTTTAAATAGGCAATCTCCTAGTTGGGTTGTAGGTATGACAACTAGTATAGAACCTTCGGGTGGACTACTTAAATTAGACAACCAAAAGTTGTACGTGTGGCTAGTTGTACTTAGTGTTCCAAATCGAAAATCGATTAATCAGATTAATCGATTAATCAATAATTAATTGATTGATTTTTCAAATATGCAATTAATCGATTAATCCGATTAATTGATTAATCGATCAATCAATTAATCCAATTAATTGATTAATCGATCAATCGATTGACTAACTAATCAACTAGTCGATTAACTAACTAGTCGATTGGTTGTCAAAATCCATATAAACTTGATGATTAACATCTTCATAATAGGTCAATTAGTTAATTTATTACAAATTGATACACAATACTATATGTGGTTAAAGTTGATTTAGTACTATCATGATTTGAATTGCGATGACATTCTTTAATTATAATTTGCTCACCGATATTTTAGTCTTATATCATGATTTTACACATAACTAGTATCATTTTACTATATATGAGTAATCGATTATTCAATTAAATAATCGATTTAATCGAATAATTGATTATCGATTATTCGATTAATCGAATAATCAAATAATCAAATAATCAAATAATCAAATAATCAAGTAATCGATTATACCAATTAATCGATTAATCGATTAGTTGGCACAATCGATTTTTAATCGATTGGTTAAAAAATTTTATCTGATTAATCGATTGCATTTTTTGGTCCGATTTGGAACACTAGTTGTACTCTTATTCAATGTAACAATTGTTGGGTGCCCAAAAAGGCGCCTTTGATCCACAGGCTTGATTAAATAAACTCTTACCCAGAGCAAGAACTTTGACATATAAAAAAAAATAAATAAATAAATAAATATTATGTAATGTCTGTCATTACCCTTAGGGAGTTTCCAGAAATTAGCTAATTTTTGTTTCCTATGAGCCTACCACTAGCCTACCCCCACGATTATTAAAAAGTTAAATATAACATTTAATAATAAATAACTTTTGTTCTACTGAACCAAATTTGATGATTCAACTACCAAAATAATCCTCTCAATGAGAGGATTCTAGCGAGCCAAAAATTGTTAAAACCCAATCACAGGATCCTGTGATCGAAATAGATTTGTATTACTATAAAAGTTCTATAATGTATTAAATAATTATAACCCATTTATAGCAACACAAATTTATTTCTATCTTAGGATCCTGTGATTGGATTTTTAATGATTTTGGACTTGTTAGAATCCTCTCATTGAGAGGATCATTTTGGTAGTAAAATCATCGAAATCGGCCTAGTAGATCAAAAGTTATTAACAATTAAAATTTAATATTTAATTGTTAATAACTTCTGATCTACTAGGGCGATTTCGATGATTTTATTACCAAAATGATCTTCTCAATGAGAGGATTCTAACAAGCCCAAAATCGTTAAAATCCAATCACAGGATCCTAAGATCGAAATAAATTTGTGTTGCTATAAATGGGTTATAATTATTTAATAAATTATAGAACTTTTATAGTAACACAAATCTATTCTGATCACAGGATCTTGTGATTGGGTTTTAACAATTTTGGGCTCACTAGAATCCTCTCGTTAAGAGGATTATTTTGGTAGTTGAATCATCAAATTTGGTCCAGTAGATCAAAAGTTATTAATTATTAAATATTATTAATAGGGAATAGAAATTTGTCGCACCCCTGATTCCAACCAATCAAATCGCACATTTTGTAAACAAAAAATTTTAAGTTTTAAAAATTAAATATTTTACTAGTAAAATATAAAAATAAATAAGCGATATCAAAGTATATAATGTAAAATTTTATTCTGAACAACTTTTTTTAAGTCATAAAGATAGATTGTTTTAGTAAAAAAATACTGTTTTATAAGAAAAATCAAAAATTTCGATCGTTAGCACATATAAACCTTTTTTTTACTAATTTAATCTATATTTACATTTAAGTATTACATGTAAATTTTACGCTAAACAACTTTTTCTAAGTTAAAAAGGTAGATTATTTTAGTAAAAAAAAAGTTTTATATGTGCTAACTTTGGAAATTTTTGATTTTTCTTATAAAATGTTTTTTTTTACTAAGACAACTTATCTTTACGACTTAGAAAAAAGTTGTTCAGGATAAAATTTTACATTATAACATGCTGTTTTATTTTTTTTATTTTTTTTTTTGTGTTAAAGTTCCCGCTTTGGGTGAGAGTTTATTTAATCAAGCCTGTGGATCAAGGGCGCCTCTTTGGGCGCACCCACAATTGAGTTACATTGAATGAGAGTACAACTAGCCACACGTACAACTTTTGGTTGTCTAATTTAAGTAGTCCACCCGAAGGTTCTATACTAGTTGCCATACCTACAACCCAACTAGGAGATTGCCTATTTAAACCCTCTGGTCCAACGCTTCGCATGTCAATTCTACTTGTGATCACCGGTATAGCCCTCCAATACATTAGTCAGTCGAAGACAGTCCCGGATGCTACCTACGTCCCCTTAGGACTAATTTATCCTCGCGGGTAAACTTGGTAAAGCAGTCCCTGTCCCACACAGGTATTACCTACACTTTGGTAACTTACGTACTCACCGAGGCAAGCAACTTGCAGTCAGGGGGTACCTAACCGCTACCATTACCTACTTCTGCTCTTGTAAGGTTCACACCGACCCCGGTACCCACTATTACTTTCCTACCGGTCCATCACCGGGTGCCCCAAACTTCCAAACCAGTTGGCCCGGAAGAGTTGATCTACCCAGCATTAGGTGCTACTATGGTTTTTCTTCCCCTGGTACCTAATTCCAGAACATAGATCCTTTTCCTCCGGTACGACTCCGGTAGCCATGTTGGTGGACCCTTTCCTCCGAAGGTCATATCGTCCAGTTCTCCAGCTCTGGTTTCTGATATTCCGGTTCTGGTAGCACCGTCAAAGATCGTTGCTACCTCCTTACTCAGGACTTTCCAAATGGGTTTCCATTTCCCCGGTTCCTTGGATTTGTTTGTATCACCGGATACAACTTCGCCCGAAAGCTCCCATTCGAGATAGTAACCAAGGACTACAGGTAATATACCCAACCGATCGACAGGAAACAGTTACCATAACACAGGCTATTTTTCCAAAGCGTCGCTAGTGGATTTGAACCCTAGACCTGCCACTTGGGGGTGACAACTTACCAACTTCTCTAAGTCGCCACACCCTTATAACATGCTATTTTATATATATTTTATATTTTATTATTAGAATTTTACTAACTATAACCGGCGGTAATCATCACCGGTATGTAATTAACCAATAAATTTGCAGGATCAGGTGTAATGTGCAAATCAGTTTGTGTAACAAAAATAAAGATTTTTTTTAAAAAATGCTAATATCTCAAGAATTCGTCTATGAAACTACCTTTGATATTCTAACAAAAAAAATTCCTTGCTAAATTTTGCATATATCAAACTTCCTGCTAAAATCCCAGGCCTCACCCTAACCTAAAGTAAATGAAATTAACTTTTTTTGTTTTATCAGTATTGGTTAATTACTTACCGGTGATGATCACCGCCGGTTATACGTAGTTAAATTCTTATTATTAAGTAAAATTTTAAATTTTTAAAAAATAAAATTTTTTGCTTATAAAATCATGCAATTTGATTGGTCGAAGCAGGGGGCAACATGGCACGGGTGCGACAAATTTATTTTCTCTTATTAATAAATCTATAATTTTGGTCAAAAATAATTTTGCAACTTTGGCCAGAATTATGAAATGTTGGCCGGGATTACATCTGATACTTCAGCTGACCTACCTACCCACCCATTCAGAAATCAGCTGATTTTTGAAAGCTCTTTTACTTAGAAGCTCAAAAAAGGTTATCTTAACAAAAAAAGGAGTTTTATATTAAAAACCTAAAAATTTTAACTTTAGTATATAGATAGGGAATTGCTATTCACGCCATGGATTTTTGCTATTCGCACCATGGTTACACAAGGGTTTCTATTTTTAGAATTTATGCACTTGTGTTACACAAAGGCCTGGTGCATTGTTTTTGCAAAAATAATTTTTGGTTACACGCTGCTAATGTTGTATAACATACACAAGTCTAATTTTGGTAACCTAACCTGGGTCGGCCAGCATTAAG
>QKWP01002162.1:1893-70408 GCA_003550325.1 Gigaspora rosea
GCAGCTTTTATTTTGATAGACGTTTTGATTTTTCTCCAACTTTGAGTGAAGGTATCTTGACACACATTTGACTAAATTCAATGAACTTTTTTTATTTGAATTATATGAATTTATAAAATTAAAATAAAAAAAAGTTCATTGAATTTAGTCAGATAGTTGTCAAGAAACCTTTACTCAAAGTTAGAGAAAAATCAAAACGCCTATCAAAATAAAAGCTGCGCCAAAGTTTTTTAAAACTTTGAACGAAAATATCTTGACAGCCATCTGACCAAATTCAATGAACTTTATTTTATTTGAATTTAAATAAATTCATATAATTCAAATAAAAAAAAAGTTTATCGAATTTGGTCAGATGGTTGTCATGATATCTTCGCTCAAAGTTTTAAAAAACTTTAGCGCAGCTTTTATTTTGATAGACGTTTTGATTTTTCTCTAACTTTGAGCGAAGATATCTTGACAACCATCTGACTAAATTCAATGAACTTTTTTTTATTTTAATTCTACAAATTTATATAATTCAAATTAAAAAAAGTTCATTGAATTTAGTCAAACTGTTGTCAAAATATTTTCGCTCAAAGTTTTAAAATTTTTTAATTTTGATAGGGGGTATGTCACAGGTCAAAAACCAATATATCGGGTATCTATCGGGTACCATATGACTATAATTAAAAAATAGATAAAATGCTACATATCGGTGACCTATTATATACATATCGTATAGTTTGGCTAATCTTATATCTATCGGGTATCCGATATGTATATGTAATAAAAATAAATTTTAAATCTACATATATTATAATTTTAAATCATTGTTTACAATACAGATATCCTATATATTCAAAAAAATATATCCTTTAAAATATAAAAAATAATTTTAGCACTTAAATTTTTTTTAATTTGATACATATCGGGTACCTGATAAATACAGTATTAACTAGCAATGAAAATTTCTAATTGTTACAAATTGTTAATGATAATTTCTAAGCAATTAATAAATAAATTATTCAATATACATAGAACATTATCATAGAAAATAATTCAATCAATAATTTAATCAAATCATTGATTATATCAACGATTGTTTGTATTTATTTAGTATATTAGATAAAGATGATGAATTAGATGGTTATAATTATGAAGTAGATGAAATAATAGATATTTTTATAAGTTCTTGACCAAATTCAATAAACATTTTATAAATATAAAAAAAATAGTTTTTAGGGAGGTAACAGTTGGATTCTAGGCCTACCTTTAAAGGTTATAACTGCACCTAAGAAAGCTATTTATTATAAAGAATAAATATAGTAAATAACATATTTTTGCGGACCAAACAATCACTTTTGCTTAAGTACTGAGCAACCTAATGGTAATTACAGCCCATTTAGTCTAATAACAAATATAGTCAGAGGCCCTATCGCTCATTATTAGAGACGAAATTTTTTGCTTGACTATATCTACTCGTCCAAATAGCTCTAGCAATTGTTTTATCAACACAAAAGGTAAAAGAATTAATCTGCTAAACAATTCCGTAAAGTAGTCTTTAAAATTAAGTCTTTATATGACCAACTTTAGTATCAGTTGGTAAATCTGTACTTTGAGCAACCCCATTTAATAACATGATTCCAAATTTTCCCTTCATCCATCTCGCTTAATAAGTGAAATTAGTGCATTTTTTGAAAGTGAGATAAAATTTTCTGACAATTAATCAAGTTGAAATTCAGAAGCAACAAGGATGAGTTTAAAAATAAAATAATGCATCTTGATCTTCTTCTAACAAAACTACCCCTCCGTAAATATATCTATTAAATTAGTAAGTTTAATAATTTAAAAATTAGTTCTCACATATACATGATACATAAACTGAATAACCATCATCTTAGTGATCTGTAAGAATGTTACTTTAAAATAAAGGTTTAGTTTAAATATACATTTAACCAAGCCCGAATGAACTAATAATTTTTTAGATACTTTACCCCATAAAGTAAGCCATGTCGTAATTTATAACCTCAATATTCGTTGAGAACACATTTCTCCACACCCCGAACTAACAGAATACTTAAAAAACTATTGTCAAAAAAATATGGAATAAATAAATTGCAAAAATTACTTTATGATTGAGAAAAATAATAATATTATGTCAAGACTAAGAACCGAGCCGCTAACTAAATAATTTCTGGCAATTACTAAACAACAGAAAAGAGAATGATTGCTCTCTATAATCGACACTTATCAATCATTATTTCAAAATGTTGAATAGAAACATGCTTTAAATTAATCGTTTTAATATTATTTTTATCTTTGTTAATATGGGGGCATCCATAAATAACGTTATGTACCCCCTCATAGTAGCGCTGGACCTCCCCCTCTACTATATAAAAAAATTTTTCAAAATCTGTATGTTTATATATAAAATTTTACAAAAACTTGAATATATTATGATACAGTGGTCCAATCTGGATGATTTTAGTACCATTCGATTCGTCTCTATGAGACGAATCCAATGGTACCAAAATCATTTCATTTGGATTACTGGATCACGTTTTATTAACGAAATACTATTGATTTTATAGTAATTTTATAAGAAAACATAATAACCAATAGTAATTCGTTAATAAAACGTGACCCAGTGGTCCAAATCAAATAAAATTGGTACCATTCGAATCCTCTCCTCGAGACAATTCGAATGGTACCAAAATCATCCAATTTGGACCACTGGATCAAGTTTTAGACAAATTTTAATAAAAATATTGCGTTATGTTGGAGGGACTCCCCTACATAGTGGAAAATCGTTATATTTTGGGGGGACCCCCCTCAAACATAACGTTATTTATTGATGCCCCCTATTTGCTAATTCATTACAGAAATACAAAGATCTGTATCTTAAAATATTAGTATGCGCTTGAATATTTTATTATTTAGTGAATCCTTCATTAATGCGAATTTGACTTCATTGATATAGCATAATGTGTTTTATTATGATTGGTGATCATATCAGGTTGGCGGGTTGCTTTACAAAAATTGCTATGCTAAACACAGTTAGCATCAAATGATCATTCAAGTTGATGGCAAAGTCAACAGATCGAAAAGGGAGCTAACAGCCGGCCCGCATATGCGGGTGGGAAACCACCGGCTAACTTTACAAATAGCTAAATCAATTATACATCAAATGCACTGATGTATGCTGTATGTCACACTGAAACAAACTAATAAAGTTCAGTATCCAGCATTATATGCTGGTGTACTTCCAAACAAGTAGGAATCACAAGTGTGCGATCCTGTTCGATTTGGTATTTTATTAGTTTTTTTTATTTATTAACTAGCCAGTAACTTTTATTTTCCTGTACCTACGAGTTTTATAGAAACCGTAAAATAATAAAATTATATTCTAAAATATAACATTAAATGTTTGATGCGGTCTGTAAATTAGTCGTCATGATGAAGATTTATAATAAGACAAAAAACTATTCTTAGGTTTAATAAGTTTAAATTATAGTAGCTTCACTTATACTGCAGTATTAATCACTTACGAGAGTTAACAAAGGTAGTACCTCGATCCTATTCTTTAATTAAAGGCCATTCAAATCGAATCTGAATACTACTTTGTATATAACTTGAATCTGGACGAATCTGGATTCAATTATTCAATCCGTATTCTATATGAATCGTTAGTACGATGGGTGGCACTTCATGCCACCCATGTTGCTCAGTACATTTGGTCAGTGTTGGCAATATTTGTAGTCAATTTTTTTAGCAATTGGTTGGCAAACGCCCAATGGCCAATTGGCTAATATTTAAATTTCGGTCAAAAATTTCTAACAATTTTAATAAAAAAGACTATACTGTATTAGATTGCTTGTTGCTTATTATAAGGTATTAAATAATAAATTATAAGGTATTAATAAATAAGAAAAAACTAATTTTTTTTAACAAATAAATAGTATTTGAGGCTTAAATACAGTTAATATAAAGATTAACGTCAATACAGATAAAGTAGATAAACCGTAATTTTTTATATCTAAGTCTTAAATACACTGCCGCCATGTTCGGGAATCGACCTTTTTAAAGAAAATCAGTGTGGATTTAATCTGAAATCGAGACCTACTAGAATGTATAAGAAATTTCATCAAAAAAAGTATAAATAAAACGTAAGTTTGCAATGTGGGTGGTTGGGCGGGCAGTACTCTAATAGTATGGTTTACGAATTCGAAATTGTAAATTTAAATAGAGTAATGTATAGAGTATATAAAACATAAAGAATTTTTTAGGCTAATTTGGCATGATCTGATTTCTAAAGGAGAGTATACAAGGCAAAGATGTGTTGATCTTTGATCAAGTATTTTCACGGTAATTTTAATTAAAATAATATAAAAAAAAGGACTTTTTTAATACGTATTAGACAATTACCCAGATAGGCAAGCCAGGGGTATAGTTTCTATTTTTAGTAAGCCTGAAATAAAAATAGTTTCAGAAAACATCACGAACTTAATATTTCGGATTGTGTTACCAATAATACCCTTATATGTCTTTAGTATAATGAAAAAAAGCTTTATGTATCTATCGAGCGAACGTACTTATGTACGTACGTACGTTTGAAATTTCTTTCTGGTTCGCAGCATTCATAATAATATAAATCAATAATGCTATTTAATTATATAAACTAGCGTAACTGATATATTGTGAAATAAAAAGCCATTTTTAGCACCAACATTTTACATCAATTGAGAATGATAGCATATAGTACGCATCACATTAACGCCCTTTTTGGAATAATGTATTTGTTTCCTGCATTCTAACAATTATATTGTTGTAGCAGCATTAAATATCTACCGTAACAAAGGATGATTGTCAAGTAAAGGAAGCCAAAATCACGAGTTTATATTTAATAAAATAAGTTTTAGATCTTAATCTTTATTCAAAAGCGAGAGGTTTGGATTTGTCATCATATTGCATAAGCCAATTAATTTTATTTCTGGCCTTTTTGCTAAATTCTTTGTTAATTGACATCATAATACCTTTATTTTATTAATTAAAAGACTATAATTTTCATATTAATGTTTTTTTAAGAATCATTAAATGCAACTATTAAAGCTACTAAAGATCGTTGTTGGGATATTAACAAGTATTGTATTGTAATATTAAGTCAAATTTGACATATGTCCTGCTTACAGAATATATGAAAAATATACTTTGTGATTTGTATCAAGGTGTTTAACACATGGGATAAGGTATGTAATTTATTAGTAGATTTTTGAGCAATGCTGTTACATTTCGCTAAAGAACTGAATAACTTGTGAATGACAGAGAAATTTTTCAATCCGGTTGTACAGAAGTAATACTAGTTATTACTAATAAATTTCTTAATAAAGTTAATCAATGATAACTTACCAAATAAGCCAGATAATCAAACTATTAACCTACATCAATGGATGTGAAGATGGTAAAAAATCCAAAAAAAAAAAAAAAAAAAAAACCAAATATGGAAAACAACCATTAAAAAAAAAAAATATGTATTAAGCCAAAATAATGTGGCTTTACCAAAAAAAAAATAGGCAAACAAATATAGCAAAACATTCGGTTTGTTCTGTACTATACGTTTTTTTTTATATAAATTTTTTTAATGCTTTTTTTATTTTAAAATTTTTTTATTATTATTTATTTTTATTTAATATTTTTTTCGGTTTTTGTTTTATTTTTTTTTTTTAACATTGTCTTTTTTATTTAATTAATTTTTTTTTATTGATTTTTTTTAGATGATAATCATATTACACAAGATCAGTATATCGGTAAGTTAAATTGTTTTTTGTTTTTTTTATTTAAATTTACTTTTTTTTTATAGTATCTAATTTTTTTTTTGATTTTTGGGTTCTCGTTGTTGGAGTCGTTCACTTCGGTCCTTCTTTCATTGTTGGAGTCATCCATTTCGGTGCTTGTTCCTTGTTGACGGTGTTGCTGCTTTTTGTCGCTTGTCGCGTCACTACTTGTGTCATTCGTCGTTGGGTATCGTCGCCTTGGTGTTGTAGTTGGGTGTCGTCGTCTTGGTGTTATTGCTGTGGAGCTGTAATTTTGGTGTTGTGGATTTTGTTGCTTGCTGTATGCTTTGCTGCTTGCTTGCCATTTGCTTCATGTTCTTGTTGGTTTGTGTTTCTTGTTGGCCGTGTTATAGTGTTATTTTGGCACAGTACGATTTCGTTGATCCGCGTTAGCATCGTTTCGCCGTTGGTCTAGTGGTATTTGAAGTTTTTTGAGCCAAGTAAGAGTTAACATAAGTTTAGGGATAGAGTATTTTTAGGTAAGTAATAGTTAGAGCGGTTTTGTGCTTTCTTGTATTTCTGACTTGTGAACTGTTTTTAATGCATTTTTTTTTCTAGGTTGTTAAGGACGTTTTGAATTTTCTTGGACAATAATTTCTTTATTCTGGTTAATAGATGTATTTGTACTATTGTCAATGAATTTAGTTGTTAGGGTTAGAGTTAATTACAATTATCTAGATTGAATAGATTAGAGTAGTTTAGTTTTGATTAAACAGTATTAATTGTTGATGCTATAATATAATTATTGTATAATTTGTCATATAAGCTTAATAAATTTTTTTTGTATATATTTAATACTACAAATTGTTATTGTTACGTATATAGTAAAATAAATTAAATAATTTAAATAATGTAATATGTACAGTATGTCTGTTATGCCGATATGTCATCAGCAAATTTATAATAGCGTAATCTTACGTAAGATCTTACGAACTGTAATATAAGCAAAATATTACGTAATATATTTCGAAATATTTCAAAATATCAATATTTCGAAATATTACGGAAGTAATTTCGAAATATTTTGAAATATATTACGAAATATTTCAAACCCTTTCAAAATATGTTACAAAATATTTCGAACCCTTTCAAAATAATTTTAGGACTAGAAAACCAAGCTGGATCAGTAGATCTGTAACCTGGATCGCGCATTAGACTGATTTTTCGAAATAGTTCGAAATAGTTCGATGATTTTCAAATTCTGTACTGCAAGATCATATTAGATCTTTTGTTTATATTAAATCTTCTATTTTGTTTTTTTTTGCTTTTTTATTTTCATTCCTTTTCGTTCCTTTTCATTTTATTTTTTGTTTTTGTTTATTTTTTTTCAATTTTTTTTATTTATTTATTTTTTAATTTTTATTTTTTTTTATTTCGGCACTTTACAAAAAAAACAACAACTTTTCGAAACCTTGCGCATGCCAACTACGCCTTTCAACACATTTAAGAACATACTCCTAGCAATTTCTAAATTCAAGAACGCTTCTTTGGAGAAATGGAGAAATGGTTGCAAGTTTTCGCAAGTTTTCACAAGTCTTCGCAAGTTTTTGCAAGTTCTTGCAAGGCTTTACTTCATTTATTTTTTCGTTTCGTGTTTTTTGTTTTTGTTTTTTTTTGTTTATTTTAAAAATTTTTTTTATTAATTTATTTCATTTCGGCACTTGCGAGAAAAAAACAACTTTTCGAAACCTTGCGCATGCTAACTACGACTTTCAACACTTTCAAGAACACATACTAGCAATTTCTAAATTTTCAAAAACACTTCTTTAGAGAAATAGGCGCAAGTTTTTGCAAGTTTTTGCAAGCTTGCAAGGTTTTGTTTCATTTATTTCGTGTTTTTTGTTTTTGTTTTTTGGTTTATTTTTAAAATTTTTTTATTAATTTATTTTTATTTCAGCACTTTGCAAGAAAACAAAACTTTTCGAACTATTGTGCATTTCAACTACGACTTCCGACACTTTCAAGAACATACCCCCAGCAATTTCTAAATTTTCAAGAACGCTTTTTAGAAGAATGTGTGCAAGTTTTTGCAAGTTCTTGCAAGGTTTCGCTTTTTTTTTCGTGTTTTTTGTTTTTGTTTTTTTTGGTTTATTTTTAAATTTTTTTATTAATTTATTTTATTTTGGCACTTTGTGAGAAAAACAACAACTTTTCGAAACCTTGCACATATCAACTGCGACTTCCGACACTTTCAAAAATGATAAAAAACAAAAAAGCAAAGATAATAGCTAACTGTAGGGTAAGCGAAAATAATTGTATAGGGCTAGTTTTTTGTATATAGTAATGCGAAAGTAGTTTAAAATATTTGTAATAATGTAAAAATAATATATAATATATAATAAAGTATGTAATATTAATTAAAAATGTATATTTAATAAATGTAAAATATAATATATAATAATAATAAATAAATAAAAATTTTATATTAAATTGCGAAACCGTGCGAAATATTGCGAAAACCTGTAAAAAAGCATGATTATGTGAATATGTATATCGTTTAAAAAATTTTGAAAATTTGCAAAAATTTGCAAAATATTGCGAAACAATGCGAAAATATCAAAATATTGCCTCTTGCACGCATAAGTTTATTGATCTGCATGAGTACGCGATCCCTGTAGGGGAGGTAATTTGTATTTGGTCTATTTCGCAATATTTCACAATATATTTCGAAATATTTCGAAATAATAACCGTAATATTACCGTAATATAACATAATATATTACGTAATAACCCGTAGCAATCGTAAGATTTTCGTAATATTACGAGCCATAATATCTTACATAATATTACGTATATATAATTCGCTAATGATATATAATATGTATATACTATTTATATCAGGTACATAATGTATTACAGAATTTATATATGCGATATATATACGGCATGTGTACGGCATGTGTACTATATGTGTACTATATGTGTCCGATATGCGACATTAGTCGGGTACATATCGGGTATGAGTATAAATACAGTATATCTTACACATATCGGTGATATATCATTTACATATACTATACATATCGGGTACCTGATATTTTACCAATGTCCATCGTTTTGACCCGTATATATAGTAGACGCCTAACTTAATTGCTTCTACTAACAGGTGATTATTATCTTTCTAGTAAAATATATCGAACAAAAATGCCAACGGAGCTTTATTGTAATTGTGTTTTCTTCACTTTAGGGGGCATTCATAAATAACATTATGTACCCCTTATAGTAGCACTTGACCCCTCCTACTATATAAAAAATTTTTCAAAATCCATATGCTTATATATAAAATTTTACAAAAACTTGAATATATTGTGACACTGGAATTCGATCTGGATGATTTAGATACCATTCAATTCATCTCAGTGTGACAAATCCAATGATACCAAAATCATTTCATTTGATTACTGGATCAATAGTTATTCACAAAAAACTATTGATTTTATAGTAATTTTATAAGAAAACATAATAACCAATAGTATTTGGCCAAAAACTTTTGATCCAGTGATCCAATGAAATGAAATTGGTAACATTCAACTCCTTTCACTGGGATGAATCGAATGGTACCA
This sequence comes from Gigaspora rosea, assembly GCA_003550325.1. Lineage (NCBI taxonomy): Eukaryota > Fungi > Glomeromycota > Glomeromycetes > Diversisporales > Gigasporaceae > Gigaspora > Gigaspora rosea. Next base: position 11,267 of record QKWP01002162.1, read on the forward strand.
AAATTATTAAATTTAAACTACTGGATTAGTTTTAGACAATTTTTTCTAAAAAAATTGCATTATATTTTTTGACCCCTCTACTTAAAAAGAAAAACGTTATATTTCGTCAGACCCCCTTCCCCTTCTTGTATAATGTTATTTCTGGATGCCTTCTTAAAGCAAAAGTCCAAATCCGAAAGATTGATTCTAAATATTCATCAAATGAACTCGAGCGAAACAGTATAGTATAAATATTAAGTGCTGTAGAAACTATATTGTCTAGTAAATCTATACCGTAATCATTCGGTATTCAATATCCTTGCAGACAGAACTAAATTTTACTATAATTATGTTTTGTACTAAACACATCCTCTATATACTTTTCGCCAAATACAAAGTGAAACATTTTATCAAAAAAAGGATAATATAAAATGAAAATATGTTCCCTTATATTTAACGATACATATAAGGGGCCCAAAATAGAAACAAATAAATTAATTGCTAGCGGAATTAAATTATTGTCCATAGAAATAAGATTTGTAATTGCTTTTTATATGAATAACTGACCTGGCCAGTTCATTATAATAGGTGCAACTCTGTTTACTAAATGTTTAGTACTTTGATTAATATCAAAAACTAACTGAAGTGCCATAAGATAGTTCTTTATAGTGGGTAAATTTTTTTCTTGTAGCCCAACTAAATGCACAGTTTTCATTGAATGCTCTTCTTAATTGCATCAGTATAAAAATGGACCGTTAACAAGTTAATTATATCAAAATTAATAAAATCTGAATTTCCACTTAAAAGCTATTGACTTTTTCGTATAGTATATTCAACATTAAAGATTCCATAATAATTGTGTATTAAACGGAAACAAATATTTGCTGTATCAATGTTTAGAGGATTGTGAACTGACATATTATTAAAAACAATCGGTATAGGTGCACAATTTTCTATATGCTTGCAGACACATGTAGCCATATGTTTAATATTATGTAAAGTTGTCGTATTTGGTCTTCTATTTTCGTGTATATTATAATACTATCATAATAATCATCCAAGTTATAGATGAAAAAGTCATTAAACTTTTTTTAAAAAAAATTTAATTTATAGATATGTATATAATTCATAATTTATTAAAAACCAATTACTAATTATACATACCTTATCAAGAAAAAATTGTTGAATTTTTTAGGATATTCTTGTACAATTTTTTTTTATGTTCATATACAGTCTGATAACATGCAGAAAATCCAATGCTATGCATTGTATTTATAGCAGAGGATGATGCTTCAGAAGCAAAAAGATATAATCCAACTTCTAATTTAAATTTATTAGCGAACTTGTTCTTTATTCTAACCATAATATGACATAAGCTTACAATAGACTTTTGGCTTCATTTTTATTATAGGTTGATTGTTTGTCTGAAAGTAAAATGGCTATCAATTGATCAAAAAATCTACATAAACGAGGATCAGCTTGTTTAATTGTTTGCTGAAAATAAAGTGGATTTAATTTCAAATCTACATTATTTTGACATTGCTTATATAATTATTTTAACTTGCTCAGAAAATGTAGTTTTTGTTGGATCAATATTTTCTTTATTGGTTTGTGTAAAAAAATTTGAATCCCCAACTTGAATACAAAAATCTTTATACCCGGTTTTAGCAACTGCACTTTCTATAACAGTATTCGATTCCTCATATTCGTGTAAAATAACAGGTACTACAATATCCATTTTTTTTGCTTTTTTTTCAATCAGCTTCAACAATATCCAAATAATGTTTAAAACAGTGTTCTTGACCCATTTTTAAATATTAAAAATGTTCAAAAGTTCCTTTCTCATTAGCTTTTTCATATGCAATAGGAGTAAGTTTGTGAAACTTGGTTGCATTATTATTACAATCGTGTATTGAACAGGAACCAAAATATTTTGGTGCCATTATGTAGTTTAAGATATTTTTTTTTAAAACAATTGCCATAATTAATAAAAAAATCATATAATTAAAAATATAATCGTGGCGATTATATTCGATTAACAGTTCATAAACTATATATTCATTCAAAAAAAATTTTATTAAAAAAAAACTTGACAATAATACTATTTGATTGCAAAGTACTACTGTAGTAGCTTGTTTTTAGTAAAACTTGACCACAACAAAGCTCAACCAATGGTTGAACTTGACCAATAGCGAAACTTAACCAAAGTGAATGCGAAACTCAACTATAAAATATAGTAAAAATTTAATTATAAAAAATGTTGAGCATTACTATAATAAAGCAATTACAGTAAGACTGTAACTTGCTTAAACTTACAGTAAAATTTGACTATTGTAACAGGTAAACAGTTAGGTAAACTTTAACGCAAAAAAAATACATACAGTATAAACTTTTTTTTTTTACTTTATATATGAAATTTAAGTAGCCAATCACGGTTTAAAAAATCAGAATCTACAGAGTGATACGTGTAGCCAATAAAAACAAACTTCAACTATGCTTTTACCATCCCTGGGTATAATACTGTATTATACATGGTATTATACTGCTACTTTTATTATACCAGTATAATTAGAACACTATTTAAATATCGTGCACTATATCATTAAAATTTCTTGAATATATATATATAAAGTATCCATTCCATGCTGGTTTAGAGTATAGTATGGTTACAATTATTCGATGGTACTATAAAGTACTGAACATATATTTTATAGTACTATAAGGTACTAGTAATATTTTATGTTTAGTACTGTAATGTACTCAATATTGAATTCGAAGGTCTTGAAATTATGAGTAAATACAATGCTTGGTTTAAATAAATAATTTAAACATGTAAACTTGGATCCAATTTTGTATCGAACCTTAATTTCCAGATCGACCAAAAATTCAGGGCATATTAATGCATCGAGTTCAGGTTTGCAATCTTGAAAAAGAATCTTATCAACTAAATCTTCTTTTACTAATTTATAATACATATAATATTTTTATATAAGGCCATGCAAACAAATAAAATTGTTCTTATTACCTGGCCAGGTCATTTTTTAGAAAAGTAAAAATTATATAAAATTTTTTTTGAAAAAAAATTTACAAAAATTTTTATATTTAAAAAATTTTTAAGGAATATTATATTCATAATACCCATATTATATATAATACCCTATTATTTAACATATGGGTGGATTTTGTGAATTTCGTGATTTTTACGAATAAAATCTACCAATCAGGTAAATAAAAATAGTGATTATTTTGAATTTGTATTACATTAAATTGGCATTATTGGTTGATATATTTAGCACAATAAGCACAATAGTAAAAATACTGTTTCTTTTTACTAATCCCAGGTTTTGTTTGTTAATATTACGAGTTGAAAATCCTATATTTATGTTCAACAAGATTCCAAATTCAAAGATCCTGCGACAATTTTTCAAGATCCCGTGAATTGTATAACTTTCTCTAGTAACAATACAAAAAGGTTCACAGCGTAAGAATACAGGACCGTGCACAATTTGTGGCAAGGCTGACCTAAAAAAAAAGTTTCGCAGACTGACACCAAAGCTTTTGCCAAAAGTTATGCAAGGTCAACCTGTATTAAAATTAAAGATTACACTTAAATTAGATGACCAATTATGTCACAAACATTATTGTGAGTTTGTGATATTTGATAGAAACCTTTCAAGCTAGTATAAAAGACGGAAAAGTGGATCAAACTTAACTTATAAAAAGCACATTAACATTCACGAAGATGAAAAAGAGGAATTTGAATAGTTCTTAGAATCTGCTAGAGATAGAAATTTCAATAAACAATTAAATATTGGGAAGTGCTATCAAAATAGTATTGGTATTCCTAAAGATGAAAAAAAGCATTCGAATGGTACTTGAAATCTGCCAGTAATAGAAATTCAAATGGGAAATTAAGTGTTGGAATTTGTTACCAAAATGGCATATGCATTCCTAAAGATGAGAAGAAAGCATTTGAATGGTATTTGAAATCGGCCAGTAGTGGAAATTCAGAAGGGCAATTAAATGTTGGAATTTGTTATCAAAACGGTATAGGAATTTCTAAAGATAACAAAAAAGCATTTAAATGGTATATGAAATCTGCTAGTAGTAGAAATTCAGACAGACAATTAAATGTCAGAAATTGTTATCGAAATGGTATAGGCATTTCTAAAGATGCAAAGAAAGCATTCAAGTGGTATTCAAAATCTGCTTTTGGTGGGAATTCAGACAGACAATTAAATGTTGGAGATTGTTAGGGGAGTAACAAAAATCAGGTGATTTTTTAGGGGGGAGGAGGGTAAAAAAAGTTAAAATTATATATAAGAACTGACTATTTATATATTAAGGAAGAGGGAGGGGGGTAGGCTTCTGATAAAAAATAATCAGGTGATTAATGACACTGTCCTTATCATAACGGTATAGGTATCCTTACAAATAAAAAAGAGGCATCAGAATGGTATATAAAATCTGCTAATAACAGAAATTTAGATGAAAAATTAGAGGTTTCTAATAAACAAAATATTAGAAAACGGTCTCTTTCAAGTCTTCAATCATTATCAGGACAAAATCACTGATTTTTGGCTTTCGGTAAAGACTCTAAAAAAGAACTTTCAGCATTAATCACACGACATTAGTTAACCACGGAGAATGAAATACCAATTGTTCGCATTAGAGGTGCAAACATTTAAAATCTTGAGGGTAGCTACCCTCAACACAACTACTACGTCATATAGTACATTTTGCCGTATTAGTAAAATTGCCATATGGCGTATAAATGCTGTATGCCGTATAAGTGCTGTATGCCGCATAAGTGCCGTATATCATAGTATAGATCTGTTTTGTATCTATTTGCCATACAATATTCTTAAATAAAAATGTGATTTCTTGAATTAGAGGCATGATAATAATATTAGTGTAGTAAGAATATTATAAATACCCAAGTCATTATAAAAGCAAAGAAAATTTTTGATACGAGAAAATGCCAAACATATACACTTTACAGTAATCCTATATACCGTATGTTACTGAATAAAAGCTACCCCACGATTTTGGACTCAAAGAATTTGAAAAAGGTTATTATGTTTTAATAGTAAAATTAGGTCCGAATAGAAGCTACCCCTCGCTTTAGCCCGAAAAAATTCTCATTTTTTTTTAACATTTTGGTAGCTTTTATTCTGTAATATACGGTATTAAAAATCTAATGTCTATCCATCACGATATCGACCAATCAGAATATTCCAATGTAGGGTAAGTGGCTAGTCTAACTAACTGAATTTTGTTAGATAAAACCTGGGAGTTTCAATACCATTAATGAAGCTCTGAATGGAGCCAATGGATACCAGTTTTTTGGGCTCCATTCGCATAACCATTGAGCTCCATTGGCTCTATTGGCTCCATTGCCAACCCTGCTCGCGAGTTAATAATTTCAACAATAAACAATGAGCAGATTCATGAGTTTAGCAGTTTGTGATGAGTGACTTCAACATTAGGTTTATAATCTTAGCAGTGAGTGGCTCACGATTTTAATAGTATAATCGGGCCTAATTTTAAAATAAAGCCCAGCCCGGCCAGCTTTTTCTCAAAGTATTTTTTTGGGTTTGGTTTGGGCCTAGCCAGACAGTGTAGCATCCCAAAGAATAAGGACATTAGAAAACGAGAACGACAACACTCAACCCTTTTAACCCTATCTATATAGTTTTAAGTATAAATGGCATTGTTATTTGAGATTATTACGGCACCACTCATGGCATTCACGGCGTAAGTCATTACTCACGGCCCACTACTCTACTACCACGTACCACATGATGGCAATTTAATCTAAAGGTAGTACAACCTCAATGTCATTGCTATAATGCCATGGGTAGTGACTACCTTAATAAATGTTTGCACTATTAGTTCGCATACATAAAGCTCAATTTGGCTTTAATAACGAAACAATTAACTTGAATTACCAACCAGTTAAAAAAAAAAGTGAAATTCTTAAACTAGATGCTACTGTTTGGGCATGCGATGAGCCCTTACTGTCTAGAGACGGTTATTATCGATTGGCTAGTGTAGAGCCCCAGCTCATTTGTGAACATCATATCGCTACACGATGAATCGAAATAACAAATTTAATAAACGAGACAATTAAAATCAGAACTTTCAATATTGATAATCAAAGCAGTCAAAGTAATCAACCCTGTATTTATAGTGACAAAATAGTAGTTAATCAATGCGAAATTGGAAACGGTGCTTATAGGTCGATCAGATCTATCTTAACTGTACTTCTTCCTATTTGGAAGCGATCTTTTCCACCTATTCTTGTTCCAGAAGATATGATTAATCTAAAATTTGGAGGTAATGGATGGAATATTGGTCGGAAGCAAAACTATGTGATGATGACGGTTTGTCTTCTAAATGAAGGCAAAAAGGTTCTAAAACCTAAAAATCAGTATTGGTAAGTTTACAACAAATGAGTAAGCTTAATATTTAGTTATAAAAGTTTAATTAATATAATTATTTATTATTTAGTATTTGTTTATATATAGGACAAGAAAAGTATGACACTTTGATGAAGGTTGGACGTATCTTTGAGCATGAGCTTTTCGATTTCAAAAATAATAGTTTTTTGGATAGTGATAGTATTCAGTGGGTCGTAGAGTTGTATTTCTGTGGCGATTGGATGTTTATGTACATTATAATGGGGTTAAATGCTCCGAATACAAAATATTTTTGCTTGTATTGTAATTGCGATGCAGAACCACAATGGGATATGGATCAAATTTGGCTAAATACTGGCAATTCTAAAAGTAAGTTGTATATTTTTTTTAGAGCATTTATAGGAATAGAAATTGAGTGATTCCAAATCATGCGCATTAATGCATTTATGATAAAAAAAATAAGAAAAACAAAAGCTGCTCGATATGTAAGTATTGAGGTCTTATTACGAGACTAAATATATGACATGCCCGATTATGTTCGGTTTAATGATCGATCAGTTGATTAATCAGTGATGTGTTCAAAATGAAGTAATAGGAAAGGTTAGAAAATTAATTGAGTAAATATGAGATAATGGATTAATTGATAAGGTACATGGAAGAAAAGATGTTGCATGATTCTAAAAAACTGTATAAGTAGGAGAAAATACCTAAATATTTCTGTAGTTATTTAGTCCCCAAAATAAAAGACAAAACAAATGCGCGTGATTCAGCACTGATAAGATGACAGAAAAGACTAAACTCCTCCCTAATATCAAAAAATACTTTGTCATTCTAACATTTGTGAAATCTTTTGCCTTAGCTTTTTTTCGAACCAACTACTTTCCTTTATGCTTTCCGGAAATCCTGCGTTAACATAATTACTTTGCTATTGTTTTTTATTGCCTAAAAATAGCATTAGCAAGTTGAAAAAGATTTGCTGGCTTATGACGAAAAAGATAAAAACTGAACCCTTTCCCCTTTGCGAATAAAAAGATAAAAACTGAACCCTTTTCCCATTGTGAAAAGCGCATTTTGTTTTGTCTCTAACTAACTACAGGTGTTTTCTACTGCTATAAAGCAACCTGCTCAGTTTTTTAGAATTGTGTAACATTTTTCTTCTTTTTTTTTTTTTGTCTATCGTCCCGACAGGGCCATCAAGTGTAATTGCAACTAGGAAAGACTGTTGTCCCAACAGGTCAAATCCTTTATTAATTACCTATCAGCTCTCGTTCTTATGTGGTTGTCATCCCGATAGGCCATTTTTAAAGAAACTACATTTGTCTCACGTGGTCCACAGATAGTTCATAGCATCGGCTCGGCTACTTCCTTAAATTTCTAAATATCTGGTCGTCAATTTCTTACAAATTGCTAATAAATACCCACGCCACTAACCAACCAACTATCTATGTGAGTGAAACCAAACTCAGCCTAGTGGTTATCCATAAAGCTAAACTAACGTCGAGCTAACAGCAAAGACAAAAGAGGTAGAACCATTTCCATCTTTATTCCTCTTAAATAACCACTTATTATGACCTCAATATTTACTTAACCATCTGTTAACCCTTATCAATACATCATACATATTTCACACTTAAATTCATCACTCCTGTCATTAAACCTTTAAAACTTACCCATTGATAATCCTGCATTAAGGGCCCGGATTAAGGTCTCGTGACAAAAGGATGCTTGTGACTTCGTTTACGGCCAGGAAGGGTCGATTGAACCAGAACGAATGTCGGGTTCTTCTACGTACCTCATCAAAAGCAGAACCCTAACTTATTACCTCAACTTTTTCAATCAATTTCTTCATTATCAGAAATTAAAAAAATCGGTAAAGGAGGATTTGGCTCTGTATATTCAGCAACCTGGTTGGATGGCATATGAAAAGTTGAAACAATTAAGGACGGTAATAATGATATTTACAAAAGAGCGTATGAACATCTAGCACCGTCACACTCAAGACATTGGCCAGTTCTATGAAAAATAATAATACTTTCTCATTACCTCATTTTGTCACATCTCGTAAGAATTACTTTATACTTACTTAACATTACTGATTGATCAACCGATCGATCATCAGACTGAACATAATTGATCATGTCACATGTTTGGTCTTGTGATGATTCGAGACAAAAGCTGTCTCGATACTTGTATATTGGGCATCTTTTAATGCACATGATTTGGAATCATGTGCATGCATGAAGCCTATCTCTATATAGGATTTATTATTATTTTTTTATTTTTTTTATTTTATACGCCGTTGGATTTATTAATTTTATATTATTAGGTACGAAAAAACCATCCTTGTTTCCAGCAATTAATCAAAACCATTACATTCCCGACGAATTACATTTGCTTCTACGTATATCTGATGTATTAATGGAATGTTTCTTTAATGATTTAATTAAAAAAAAGAATTCGAAAAACAAATCAAAATGTCTATCGAAGCTGCATTAAAGACCTCACAATTCGGTTCAAATTTTTTAAGTCAACAAATAGCAAATGGAACTGAACGTCGTTGATGGGTCCCGATAAAAAAAAAATGTTAGAAAGATTTCCAGTATTGCAATTTATTTTTGGTGAACGAGGAAGAGATATTGAGCAATTGTGGTATGAATTTTACCAATTATATAAGGTTTTACGACAATCACAACTTACTGATCAGGAAATCTATCAATATAAAATTAATGCAGAAAACTGGATTCGAACCTTTTGTCATCCATCACAAGGTTCTATAAATTCTTTACAAAAATGTGGGCTTTATAAGAAGTCAGATGTTACCTCGTATATGCATATATTTGCAAAGCATATATCTTTATTTATGCAACAATTAAAAACAGAAGGTCTTTCTTTAAAAATTTTTTCTACCTCGGGCATAGAAAAAAAAAATCATGAGCAGGTAATAAAGCTTTAAATAAATTATATTTGCAATATGTATTTTTTTGATAAATTTATTATTACTGATAGGTTCGATTGTTTTTTGGAGGCAAAGGAGGAAGCAAAAAAAACTCTGTCGTTTACGATATAATGTCTTTCAAAAATCAACATCTTTTTTATTTAATGAATAATACTCCCACAAAAATCACTATCCAGAATATTAATGTTAACAATAAAAATGATAAAGAAAATTTATTAAATTAAAAAAAAACAGCACTAGGATGGACAAGTATAAATAAGAATATCAGCAATTGTATTAAAGACTACGACGATATAATAGATTAGATAACGTTTAAGGTTTTGAGAAGTAATCGGATTTTACAATATAAGTAGTCTTTATAACTGTATTTCTTGTCCCGTGACTATTGTAATTTTTGATAGACCCAATTTCGCTGCTAGTAATAGTAGAATGTGATTTTTCTTGGTATTATATTTGCTATTTTTCATTATTATTATGTTTTTTTGGGTGCCGAGAAAGCCGACTATATATAACAATTATCAATTATAATTAGTAATCAATATATAAGATAGAATGGTGTAGATAAACGGTATCGGTATGATGAGATAAACAATAAGGAGACAAACAATATGAGACAAAACTATAATCTGATTGGATGTTTATATCTAACAATTAAAAATCGCGTCGCTTCACGTTAATGATCTTTGTTATTTCGTTCGTTTTGTCAAATTTTATTTAGTGCTCTACCAAACATTTTTTTTTGTTCCAATATCTAACTATTAACGTAAAAAAATTTGACTTCGCTGCTTCAGGCTCAGTACACCTACATGCGTTTAGTATTTTATTTTCGCCATTAGTATTTTTTGATATTTTTTTATATCTAATTTTCATAGCAACTCATGTAAAGACCTTTGAAACTTCTTCGATCTGTTTCTTACCTTTAAAATATTTACTACATACTAAACACGCATAAACATTTAGAATTGATAAGACTTTTTCGAAATCAAAGTCCAGCATATATATAAATCACATGTAAAAGATCTTGAAGAAATAACGTCGATTCGTGATGAATGCAAAAGGCAGTATGATGAATTGCGTAAATTAAGACTGGAAGAATTCATGTATAGGATCACTTTAATTTCTCAGAAGCTCAAAGAAATGTATCAGGTATATAGTTTTTGTTATATATACATCAAAAATTTCAAAATTGTTTATTTACGAACTCATCTTTATAAATGATTACACTTGGTGGGAATGCATAACTTGAATGTTGCGACAGTCTGGACCCATTTTCCAAGGGTATCATATTCAGTATAATGCCTCCAAAGAAAAGTTGGAAAAATATTTTTAATCTATCTGGTGGAGAAAAGGTAATCATACCTTATTCGATCAAATTGCAAATAAACACGAAAAAAGAATTTAACTAACAGATAGAATTTTGTAGACATTAAGTTCTTTGGCTTTGGTATTTGTGCTTCATCATTACAAGCCCACCCCGTTGTATGTGATGGATGAAATTGATGCCGCCTTAGATTTCAGAAATGTGTCAATCGTCGCAAATTATATAAAAGAGCGCACAAAAAATGCACAATTCATTATTATTAGCCTACGAAATAATATATTTGAGTTGGCCGATCGATTAGTTGGTATATACAAAACTAACAATATGGTAAGCTTATATAGATCATGATAATAGACTGAATAATAATATAAACAATTTATTTATTATTTATTATTTATTATTTCTTTATGAATTTAGACCAAATCAATCACCATATCCCTGCGCGATATCATAATACCATAATATGATATAGTGGGTTTATAATAAAATCTAATTAATGATTTCGTGATAAAATAAGTATTTTTTTTTTAATATACCCGAAAATAACGTACAGTACATATGTACGTACGTAGGTAGCAGTAGATTAATCACGATGCCTAAAGGTCAACGTTAATGTACATTTTTACTACTGTATTTGTCACTTGCCGTATTTGTGCAAATTAAACAATCGTAATAACGATAATGTGATAAAAAATGATTTGGAAAGTCATTAATGTATTTGTTTTCAATAACAGATAACGTTGTTTGTGTATTATTGTAAAGTAAACCTTTTAAGAAATGGCGAGCGTAAAAAAAAAAAATAAATAGGAAGAATGGAAGTTGATACACTTGAGTCGATTCCGCACGAACTTCCAAATATTGAAAGTCAGACAATGCCAGATTCTTTAGTAGCTTACAGTCCAGAAGATAGTTTGTATATAGCATGGCCTATTTTTCTTAATACTGTATTTAATTATTTAACTTTATTAACTATAATGCACTACTAATAATATTATTATTAATACAATAATTATAACTAATGTTGTTTTTGTAATTATAAATAAAAAACAAGTATTATTGCACCTTTAAAATTATATATATATAAAATTTTTTAAAAAAACTTTTTTTTAATTTTTTGAATTTAAATAGCATTCATTTTATCATTAAATAAAAAATATTCAAACTAAATAAAAAATATTTTAATCATATAAATTTTATTAAAAGACTACTATATTTTTTTTAGTTAATAAATATTATATTATACTATATATTTTATATTGTATTACTATATTCTCTCTTCAAACTTTGTTCATATAAAGAAATGTACAGTAAAATTTAAAGTAATTTAAATATACGAACTATAATATTTTAATTCTTTATATATTTTTTATAAATAAACAAAACTATGAAACATATGTTTAAAAATAATTTTTCAAAGTTAAAAAAATTAATTAAAAGTTTTATTTTTGTAATAATATAATAATTTTAACTAAAGTACAGTATATAATATATACAAATAAATAAAATACTATAAATATCTTTATATTTACTATTACTACTTTTTATAAATTAAATAAATTTTGAATATATTATAGTAATAACTATTTATAAATTAATAATATCAAACTAATACTTAATTCCAGAGCAATGTGACAGGTTATATGCTAATAATCGATAAAGTAAAAAATCGATTAATATTCGATAGTATAAAAAAAATTCGTAAATTTTAATTAAAATTTACAAATTTTTTTTAACTTACCCGGATCTATTAATTAGTTTTAATAGAGGTCTGACTTGTTCAAAAAATTAGTATTCAAATATTCATTTGTTCAATATTTTTTTATTCGAATATTGTTCAAAAATTTTGAAAATATTTAATGAATATTTACTGAATATTTATTGAATATTAAATATTTCAATTTTAAAAAATTATATAATATCTCACTTAAATTAGCCAATAAAATTGCAAATAAATTATTAAAAAAAAAAATTATAAAATTATATATATATATATATGGGAAATTCTAGGCATCTCTAGCCAGAGATATATAACTTATATATCTCTGGCCTCTTTAGCCAATCAAAGAATAAATAAATCACATAATTAAAAGTTCATGTGGTAAACTGATTTCCGATGCAAGATCGAATGCATCGCCAGATCGCCAAATCTGAATAGGTAAGTATTTTTTTTCTGCTTTTGTTTTTTTTCTGCTTTTTTTTTTGCTTTCTTCACTTTCGCTTTTTACTAAGTTTTTTTTTTTCTTCGTATAGTAGGTTCTTTTCGACCGGGTAAGGAAGCTGTTTTTTTGGACCTTGTTAATGACTTTTTAATCTTCGCGTTGTATACACTAACTCTTCTTTCTTACAGGTATGGTTTTTCGTTAGAGTGGAGTCGCGTCATCGTTGAAGTCAGTGTAGGCTTATTTAATCTTCGTGTTGCTCTTTTTTTCGTATTCATTAACTTTTTTCTTTTCCAGATGTAATTTCATCGTTGACTTGCTATTGAAATTACTATCATCATTGGAGTTGTGTGAGTCATTACTACATTATATTGTTTTCGATTTTTTTCTTTTTTTTTTGATATTTTAACACCTCTTTTCTTCTAGTATAAGTTTGTCGTTGGAGTCTCCAGATGCAATTTTGTTGTTGGAGTCAGTGTACGGTGCTTTTTTTTTTTTTTTTTTTGATATTACTAACACCTTTTTTTTACACGAGTTCTTCATTTGGAGTCGCCATTTTTCTTCCAGGTGAGATTTCGTCGTTGGAGTCAGTACACGGTGCACAAGTTGTTACGTTGCTTTTGTTTTTTTTGATATTGTTGTTGAAGTGGAGATGGTTTCTAGGTATGATTTTGTGTACATGTCGTTACGTTGTTTTTTTTTTATATAATATTACTAACATCTCTTCCAATATAGTTCGTGTTAAAGTTGCCGTTTTCTTTCAGGTGTGATTTTGTTGTTGGAGTCGAGTAGAATCATTATTTTTTTTTTAATATTACTAATGTCTCTTTTCTTTCAATACTGTAGTATGAGTTCGCCGCCGTTTTTTTCCAGTTGTGATTTTCTTTTTCTAGGTGTGATTTCGTTGTTGGAGTCGATATATGAATCATTATATTTATTTTTTTTAATTGGAGTTGTCCAGGTGTATTTCTTTGTTAAAGCGTTCAAATTTTTGATAGAGTCGTCACCGTTATTGAGTCATTGTAGTCGTGATATAGGTTTATTTTTGGTGTTTTTTTTTTGTATCGCTAACCTTTTTCTAGGTATGATTTTGTTGGAGTTGTCGTTATTATCGATATGGTGTAGATAGTTACTATTAATTGCTAAATTAGTGGGTAGTGTTGATTAGCGAATTAGATGTTTGTCTTGCGTATGAAGTTTTTAATTTTACCATAGTATGATTTTGTACGGACATATCCCTTAGATTGTAACACAGGCAAATTTGCCTGCGTATTTTAAAATTTTTAATAAAATTTTAAATATTGATTTTAGTCATATCTTTTCTAAGTAAAAAATATTCTTTGAGTTTTGTTTTAGTAACTTTGTTATAAATTTTTTTTAAAATCATTAGAAAACTTTAATATAATAAATGTTTAAAGTTCTTGTATTGGCATTTTTACTATTAAAATTTTTCTTTAGATTTTTTCAAATTTTATATGTTCCCGTCTATAAAAAAAATCTTTACTTCTAATACAAGTCTTAATTTTTACAAGTAAATCATTAAAGTTGCAATAATGAAAGTTGTCATCCTTTATATAAACTACAATATTGTCTTAAGAACTATAGTTCTAAAACTAAAACTAAATAAGATCGCAGAAAAATTGTAATAAAATTTTTTAAAAAAATTTTTTCTTAAAATTATCTATTTTCAGCTTATATGTAACTATAATTTATTTTTTTATAATATAAAAACTAATTTTGCAAAAAAGTAATCCTTATTTTCAAATATAATTGTACAAAGTTTTATTTAATTATTTTGGCATTTTAAAAAAGTAAATCAGAGCTAAAAAAGTGCAAAAACGCAGGCAAATTTGCCTGTGTTCTACTACAATCTAAGGGATAGTGCAGATCACGAAAAGCCATCAACTTTTAACTATAAAATTTTTAAACTTTTATAATTTTTTTAAAATAAAATAAACTAAAAAAAAGTTTTTGTATATTTAACACTTTTTAATTAAACTATCAAATCCACAAAAAAAATCTTTAGTATCTTTTATTTTAAGAAGTTTATATTAATTTAAAGTTATATATAATTTAAAAATTTGGCGCTTATATATAAAAAAACATAACAAAATTTAAATTTATTTACAAAATTTAAAATTTATTAATAAAATTTAAATTTATATTAAATTTTTCTGCATTTTATTGGTCAATTATGTTACACTGCAGCTAAAAAATTAGCACCTATATATAAAATTTATTGGCTTTAGGTGATTTCCACCATAGTTAAATATTAAATTAATAATGTAATAAAGATACTGTAGTATATATAATTACTCTTACTATATCTGCCAGATTGATTTTTTCTTTTTTTATTTTAATTGCCCATATCATATTCGTTATGTTGATTATTCCACACTTTATTATATTCTTAAACAATAACTTGCATATACGATATCAGGATGTTCTTTTAATATTATAGAAAGCTCTGGAATTTTTATATCAAAGAAAGGTAATAAGGCAATTTATAATTGATTAATATCAAATAATACGTGTAATTATTAACAATATTTATCCAATGCAAATAAAAATAGATAGCACCAGATGTTATATACTTTATCAAAATATTTGAGTCGATACGAATTCTATTTTTAGTCACAATATTCAGGTAATTTTTATTTGATTTTTATGCAAAAAAATAATCTTCTATATAGCTGACTTCTATTTCAGTTGGTGATTAGGGGCATCCATAAATAACATTATACAAGAGGGGGGTCAGACGAACGATAACGTTTTTCTCAATAAGTAGGGGGGGTCAAAAAAATATAACATAATTTTTTTAGAAAAAATTGGCTAAAAATTGAACCAGTGGTCCAAATTTAATGATTTTGGTACCATTCGATTCGTCTCGGTGAGAGGAGTCGAATGGTATCAATTTCATTTCATTTGGATTACTGGATCAAATTTTATTGGCCAAATACTATTGGTTATTATGTTTTCTTATAAAATTACTAAAAAATCAATGGTTTTTTGTGAATAACTATTGATCCAGTGATCCAAATGAAATGATTTTGGTATCATTGGATTCGTCTCACTGAGACGAATCAAATAGTACCTAAATCATCCAAATCGGATCACATGTCACAATATATTCAAGTTTTTGTAAAATTTTATATATAAATATACGGATTTTGAAAAAAAATTTTTTATATAGTAGGGGGTTCAGCGCTACTATGAGGGGGTACGTAATGTTATTTATGGATGCCTCCTTATATCAACTGCTAGTTGCATGATTTAATATTATCTTATTAAAATTAAAAAAAATAAAATAATAATATACTTAAATATAATTACCTTAGTATTTACTTATTAAGTTGTTGAAAAGGGACACAGGTAATATAAATCTATAGCTATTTTGGAAAGATCTTATATTTTTTAAAGAATTCTTATTTGGATCCATATTATGAACTTGTGGTGGGTTTAGTGCTTGTAAATTCTCTTGATTCGTTTGAATTACGGCGGGTCTTATAAAACAAAAAAAATAAATAACTAAATAAATTGTGACAGCTTATGCTGAGATCGGCTGATGGTGAGATTTACGTGATAAACATCGATCTTCATGATCTTCATATGCTTCCCCAATTAGGTGTCAAATGAGGTGCGTCAATAAATAATTGGTCGGAGCGTAGCGACGGACCCTAAGTTTCTATGCGAAGTAATACAAAAATTAACTTCCTGATGTGCTTCAATTGTAAAAATCTTGTCAAATTTTACTTTTTTGATATACTTGCATATATATGATATAAATCTTATCAGAAATGGAATTTGGAAATTTTTTGTCTGTCCCCACGCGTGTCTATATTTGTGCTTTTAATGTTACCAAACATATGCATATTAACGCATTTGTGTAATATGATGAATATCATATAATGAGCTCTGGACATATAATGCTACGCATTAGCCTAGTTATAGTTACTGAGGTGCGTCAAATAAGGTGCGTCAAATGAGGTCTGTCAAATGAGATGCATCGTAAATAAAAAGAACCAAAAGCATATAGAGTAGAAACTTTCTTAGTTATATTGTGAACATCAAGACCTAGAACGTAGTGTAGCTTTTTTTATACTTCTTTACGTAGAAACCTCGAATTGACTTTTTTTTCTTTTTATTTTTTTATTTTTTTTTTTTACACTTGAACGATTCCTTGAATTGACTTTTTTTTCCTTTTTTTTTTTTTTGTTTTTACACTTGAACGATTCAAAACTACCTTTACACTCTTATTACCTAGGAACCTCAAACTATGGCCAGGTTTTGTTTGATCAAAGTTTTTTCTTTAATTCTTGGTAATTTAAATTGCACAAGATTATACTGGTTTCTTTACTCAAGGCTGACTAGGAATCATGATCAAAGAGGCTATTTTTTCATATCTGGTATCTTAGTCTTTTTTTATACCTTGTGATTTAAATATTTAAGGTCATACCACCTTCATTACTCAGGGATCACGAACTGTGATCAGGAACCATGTGATATTTAAATTACGATTGGGAATGTGATTAAAAAAAAATTTTTATACCTGGTAAAAAAAAATGTGAGTTTTTTTTCATATCTGGTATTTTTTTTTCATACCTTGTGATTTAAATTGTTCAAAGTCATATTTACTAACTTCATTGCTCAAGGATCTCGGAAACTATGACCAAGAATCGTGATCAAAAAAAAAAGATTGGGTTTTTTCATACCTGGTATTTTAAATTGCGCCAAATTATACCACTCTTTTTCTCGAAGCTTGATTTACAACCAGGATCATGGTCAAAAAAAAAAAGTGGTAGATTTTTCAAGCCTGATTATTTTTTTTTAAACCTAGCAAGCTAGAACACCAGTCGCACTTTAATCTGATTATGTTCAAACCATACTTACCACCTTCATTACTCAAGGATCACAAACTATGATCAGGAATTGTGATAAAAAAAAAAGGTGTTTTTCATACCTGGTATTTCAAATTGCACCAAATTATACTTAATATACCCTTTTACCTTGAATTACAACTAGGAACACAATAAAAAAAAAAGGTATTTTTTTTTTATTTTATCTGGTGATTTGAATTGTTTAAAACCATACTTATCATCTTCATTACTTCCGATTTCAGGAGTCATGAGCTATGATCAAAATTGTGTTTAACAAAAACAAAGTGGGCTTTTTTTTTATACCTGGTATTTCGAATTATTACAATCAGAAAAAAAAGAAGGAAAAAGGAATTTGTTTTTTTTTCAAATCTGGCTTTTTGAATGTTCAAACTATACTTAGCACCAGAATCACAAACTATGATCAGGAATTGTGATCAAAAAAAAAATACTTGTTTTTTAGTATTTTGAATTGTGCCATATAATACCTTATACTATTTGGCCTTGAATTACAACTGAAAACACAATAAAAAAAGGTTGGTTCTTTTTTCATATATTATACCTGCATTAATTCGTGCGCTAATTGATGAATCAAAGATCTTCAAATCAGCTAAAAAGACTGATGATTCGAATTGTTTAAAACCATCATTACTTCAGACTTCAGGAATCATGAACTATGACCGCAAATGGTGGCCAACAAAAAAAAAAGGCTTTTTTTTTCATACCTGATTATTTCGAATTGCACCAAATCATACCCGATACCATTTTTTTTACTTAGATCTTGAATTATGATCGAGAACGTGATTAAAATGTTTTTTTTTTATAACTGGTAATTGAATTGCAACCTTGATAATTTAAGGGATGTAGTGCATATTTCAATATCATTCTTATGTTTATAGTTTGTTATACGTAAGGGCATTTTATTTAAATTTAAAATAAAAATTACAATTGGATAGTAAATTCTATAATTATAAAAAAAAAAATTTTTGCGTGGAATCATTGATCATTTTTGCTGCAATGCCATTAAAGATGCCATTAAAGTTTTTTAGGATCAAAATTACAATCACTTAAAAAAAAAAAAAAAATTCAAAAAAAAGGTATTCGAAAAAGAAAAAAAATTTAAAAGAGAAATTTGAAAAAAAATTTAAAATTCGGAAAAAAAGAAAAAATTCAAAAAAAAAAGAAATTCGAAAAAAAGGAAAAAAAAAGGAAATTAAAAATAAAAAGGAAAAAAAATTTAAAGAGATATTTGAAAAAAAATTTAAAATTCGAAAAAAAAAAATTTGAAAAAAAAGAAATTTGAAAAAAAAAAAATTCAAAAAAAAAAATTCAGAAAAAAAATTTAAAAAGAAAAATTCTTTTTAAAATTTATACAACTTTAACTCTTTCAACTGGGACTGGTATGTCTTTTCTATCAACTTCAACTATCGCAGTATGATTATTTGATGCTAATCGTTTAAAAATTCCCTGCTGGAAAAATACTGGCTGCAATTTTCGCTTTCGAGTTTGTGGATTTGTATCATGATCAGGTGCAATAAAGACTGAAGTTCCAGCTTGAATTGTTTTGTTTTTTGTTTTTTTACGATGAACACTACCATATAAGCATAATTTTTCATGATATTTCCCTAGCGAATTGTTTACTGACTGTTGCATTTGTGACACTTGTTCTATACGCCGTTCTACATTATTTTTTAAATTTTCATCATTTGTAATATTTAATAAAATTGGTTCATTTGATTGGGTAACATCAGGCAATTTATAGACACCGTGCATCTTCCATCCGAACATGATTTCATGAAGTGTATGACCGTGTGCTTTATGAACTATTGAATTGTACGATATAATAAAAGTATCCACAACGTTAATCCAGTCCTTTTGCTGTATTTTATCCTGATTGTCCCACAACAATTTGGTAAAACCACAACCAATTGTTTGGATGAGGTGTTCGACCTGACCTTGGGATTGGAGATGGCGGGGGTGCCTGTGCTTAATTTGAATTTTAAGGGTTTCACAAATCTGAGTAATAATATTTACTACAAATTCTTTGCCGTTATTACTCTGAAGAATAACAGGGTGTCCAAAAATTTTAAAAACATTTTGAACAAGATGCATTGCAACCGTGTTGGCCTCTTTATTCTTCATAGGAATTGCAATAAGGTATTTGGAAAAGGTGCAAACACACGTTAACAACTATGCAAATCCATTATTTACCTATAAGGTTTGGGTAAAAATTAGATTTTAGGGGTTAGAGCTAGAGTTAGATTTCGGGTTAGGTTAGGGTTAGGTTAGGGTTAGGACTTACTTTAGCATAATCTTGAAAATCGATAAGATCAATTTGGATATGTTGCCACGGTACAGTTGAAATAACTGGCTTCATGTCTGTTCTTTCTTTAATAGAAACATTAACAGCACATGTTGGACACCTGTTAACATATTCTTGTACTTCTATGCTGACGTGTTTTTCAGAAAGTGCAGAGTATGTACTATAATAACTACAGTGATTAGCATTATCATGAAAATGTTCTAATAATAAAGCAAGTAACTCCGCATCATATTTTGGAACCACATGGCGCCTTTCATGCGTAATACCGTTTTTAACAACAGCAGGAACATAAAGAATTTCACCATCTAACTCAAATTTTTTATGTCTTTCAAAATTATATTTCTCCTTAGAATTTTGAATATTTGACGGAATAGTTTTCAACTGAAAATATGCAACAATAGACTGATATTCTACTATTGTTTCAGGAATCTTTGGAATAGCAGGCATAATTCAGTAATTAACTAGTAAAAAAAATAAAATATAAACAAAACAACGTCATATTTATTTGATCAATAAATTGGGTTATTTGTCACACCTATAAGAGTTTGGCAAACTCTTATAGGTGTGACAAATAATCCGAGGACATTATAAATCAACTTATATAGCAATACCAGCTACGATTCTTTATATCTGATATTTTTGACAAAAAGTACCCCAGGTTTATATCTTAGTAAAATTATGGTTTATACATGATAAAATCAAAACGGTAATTTGTTGGTGTTTAATCCTAACCCTATGTGATAAAAAAAACAACATTTCATCGAAACTGGATTTCGGATAATGCCAACAGAGAAGGATGTTCACGGGCAAGCCTGCATCGTTTATAGGCAAGCACGCGGCCACAAACACTTCCAGTTACTAAGCCATATTGCCTAATAACAAATGGTAAGTATGGTCTTCATATAAAAATTGGATTATAAAGACTAGTGCTTCGATCCGTAATCCGATAAATTCAGATTCATCTGATAATTCGGATTAATTTCAGATATCCGTATCCGTTAATTTTAAATGGATAGATCCGTATTACATCTTGGATCAAGGATAAGGATTATCCGATTATAATCCTAGATGTTGCTTATGTGTCTGGTATCTTGTCAGACGTACGTACGTATAGCACATGCTAGAACGATAGCGATCCAACTCTCTTGGTCGAGTAATGCGAAATAATTGAGTTTGATAATATATAGTATATATTAGTTAATCGAATGGTATTTGTGCATGTAAAGTTTGAGTGAGAGGCGTAATGATTTGGCGAGGCTAAGGGTATACAGTGAATTCACGAAACAGTTCTTTTATTAAACGAAGGACAAAGAAACCAAGATCGGTTTATCTTTATTACAAGACAAATCAATGATACATCTTTTACGCAGATCAAAACTAATACTATTTATAAAAAAAAGTAAATAGGAGGCAGAAACAAAAGAACAAGATCGAATTTTTCCTTGATCAATCACGCCATAATCGTTGACAATCGATTTTCCCACATTTAACTTTGGGGAGGCTGTTCTGATAATTAACAAAGCAACGGTTTATGCATTATCATTCCGATTGTAAATCAAATTTTGTCAATTTAACTATTCCTTTTTAGGGCCAAGATCAGATCTTGTATCCTCCTTCCAGATTCTTAAAAAAAATTTTTTTAAAAAACCTGACTGTCTCAGCGCAGTCATATGAATCACATGCGTCACAGGATTTCGGGGTCTAGGAATCCTAATTTTTTGCTGTGACAAACCCCAAATTCTGTCTGCTTTACACTTCGAATTATGCGAATTATGCGATAAATTTTTAAAATTATACTACAGATTATGCGGATCAGATAGAAATATGCGAAATTTATCGTTATAAATTTTTATCGTTATTGTTATCGTTATTGTAAGTACTGAACTCCCATCAGTAACTTACCAATAAAACCATAAAATCTGTGTAATATAAAATTACGAAAAGAGTCGTGTTTACAAAACTGTCTTTTGCGCTAAACAAAAAATTCCTGCAAAATTTTAGTATAAGGCAATGCAAAGTTAATTTTTCATTTTGCAACCTTTTTTTAAATTTCAATCATGCCAATTATTCCATTTTTGCTATTTAATTTTTTCTCCGGTATCACCCGATGGTGACCTTAATTTTCTGGAATTACCCAATAGAACCGAAAAAAAATCTAAAATTTTCTGAGTGTGAACATAAGCATATTAATTTACAGTAGATTAAAAAAAAAAAATCTGAACAACCAACTGAAATTTTGGAACACCATGTTATGCAAAACGAAAAATTAACTTTGTGTCCTAATATATGTTTCTTATTAAATTTTTATACTACTTTAACGATATGTTTTATTACTTAACATTTGAAATTTCAAATCTGATAATTTATGAAATTTATGTTTCGTACAATCAAATGCTGCGTCCAATAGGAACTGGTAGGGAAATTAATAAACCCGATATTACTCGATCTTTAATTCCTACCATTTATGTACAGATTATGCTTTAGCTGTCGCATATGCTTCTGCGGTAAAATCGCATGTTATGCTATCGCAGATCCGCGGTATCCCTATAGGGGTCACATTTCTGCTGGCGGACGTAAATATGATCATCACGGGATTTGCTAACAACGTATAATATAATACGACCAGAAATACTTCAAGATTACAATAACAAAGGCAAAAGCTACGTTAGGATAAAAAAACCTCAAGGTTAATCGTAGATATCGAATATTGAAAACTTTATTTAGCATGAATCTAAACGTATTTTGTGTCATAATTTTATCTTTTGGAATTACGAAAAGGGTGCTAGTTAACAATAAAACAGGATGTAGTAATAGTGCATATGCTACAGATTGAATTCAAATTTACCAATTTGTATTATAAATCGGATTAAACCGGATACATAAAAAAAGAATCCGAATCTAATCCGGATTGCTTTTTTAAAATAGGATCAAAGCTCTAATAAAGACTAATTTTTTGTTTAAACATCATACATCAAAGGCCCCTTCTTAGTATGCCTCCCGGAAGAAAAAAAAAAAAAGAAAAAAAAAAAGAAAAAAGAAAAAAAGAAAAAAAGCATGATAAGATCAATTTTGGGCGATGTCAACAAAGAAGGACGTTCACGGACAAGTCCGCGGCCACGGCGCGCTTCCAGTTCTCTTAGCCATATTACCCTAGTAACAAATGGTAAGTGCGATTTTTATATTTAAAACACTAGATTATAAAATATTAATCTTTTTCTTAAATGCCATGTGATTAAAGACCCTCTAATTGCAATAACAGTAAAGTTTTTTTTTGACTTTTTTATTTTTTTTTTATTACTGTATTTTATTTTTATTTTTTTCATTTTTTCATTATTTTTTTTCATTTTTGATACTATGCATATGGTTATAATTCGAGGTACCTAAGTATTGAAAGTGTAGTAAAAAAGTGGTAAGCATAATTTTGAACAATTCAAAATTAACAGGTATGAAAAAAAAGACCTACGTTTTTTTTTTTTTTTTGGTCATGTTCCCGGTCGTAATTCAAGGTTCTTGTGCAAAAAAATGGTAAGGTTTTTGTGCAATTTAAAATATGGGTATAAAAAAAAACTAATTTATTTTTTTTTGATCATGATTCTCGGTCATAGTTCCAGATCCCTGAGTAATGAAGTGGTAGTATAGAAATATAAGTGGCAAGTATTTTGGTTTGAATAATTCAAATTACCAGCTATGAAAGAAAAACTAACTTTTGTTTTCATCACAATTCCCGGCAAGCTTGACTTTTGTGCTCAAATAAGAATAAAAAACCCAAACTTTTTTTGTTGATCACGTTCTCAGTCAATTCGAAGTCCCTGAGAAAGAAAATAGTAGGTAGGGTTTTAAACAATTAAAACTACCAGATAAAAAAAAAAGATAGTTCGGATTGCCAGGTATGAAAAAAGCTAACATTTTTTTTGGCCACGTTCCCAGTTGTGATTCAAGGTCTTTGAATAAAGAAATGGTAAGTATGATTTCATGCAATTCAAACTTACCAACTATGAAAAAAAATATATATTTTTTTTTTGTTTGATTACATTTCCAGATTCTAGATAAGGAAAATTGTAAGCATGGACTTCGCACAATTCATTACCAGGTATGAAAAAAGACTAACTTCGTTTTTTTTTTCTGAACAAAGAAATAGTAAATATGGTACAATTTTAGTAATACTGAATTCGAAAGAAAAACCCTATTACACCACGTTACCTGCTAAACTCGAAGCTACCTCCTCATGAATGTAATAAGACTACTATCGTCATTGAAGTAAAGACTAAGTAAACTTCAAATATAGCCTTTGCGCATTTTAGAGAACTTGAAGTAAACTTTAAAGAGTTTGCTTTTTTTTTTCCTTTTTTCTTTTTTTTTCATTTTCAGTTTTTTTTTTTTTTTCTTTAGCCCTACCGTAATTATAGTAACGCTTAAAAAAAAGCAAGCCTTTTTTTATTGCATTGGCTACTAACTTATATTTACAATCTAAGCCTTAGGATTAGAAGGCTTTGATTAAATAAGCCAAAGCCATATGCTTAATACTTTCACCGTATTGTGTTTCCGAGTTTGTAAATGCACTTTTTTTCCACTTATTTTTTACTGTATTTTTTAAAGAAAAAAGTAAAAAGTAGTGTAATGAAAGTGGGGGATATTTGCATATCGGATATATGCATCTTGTTTGATGTCAAATATGTGATGCACCTCATTTGACGCACCTTATTTGACGCACCTCAGTAACTATAATTATTTATTGATGCACCTCATTTGACACCTAATTGAAGAAGCATATGAAGATCATGAAGATCGATATTTATCACATGAATCTCACCATCAGCCGATCTCAGCATAAGCTGCCACATAAAAAGTTATAGTTTAAAGGGAGCATCCATAAATAATGTTATGTACCCCTCATAGTAGCGCTTGACCCCCTTTACTATATAAAAAAATTTTTCAAAATCCGTATATTTATATATAAAATTTTACAAAAACTTGAATATATTGTGACACAGTGATCCGATTTGGATGATTTAGGTACCATTCGATTCATCTTAGTGAGACGAATCCAATGATACCAAAATTATTTCATTTGGATTACTGGATCAATAGTTAGTAGTTATTCACAAAAAACTATTAATTTTATAAGAAAACATAATAACCAATAGTATTTGACCAATAACTTTTGATCCAGTAATCCAAATGAAATGAAATTGGTACCATTCGACTCCTCTCACCGAGACGAAGCGAATGGTACCAAAATCATTAAATTTGGACTACTGAATTAGTTTTTAGCTGATTTTTTCTAAAAAAATTGCGTTATATTTTTTTGACCCCCCTACTTAAGAGAAAAATCGTTATATTTTGTCAGACCTCCTCTCCTCTCTCTTGTATAACATTATTTCTGGATGCCCCAAAACATTAGGCTATACAAAATTAATTTTTTGTTTCTCCAAAATTTGACCTGGCCGAGTTATAAAACAATTAATTAAATTTGTATGGCCTTATATTAATAAAATTCCAATCTTAAGACCCTGGGTCGGATAGCGCAGTGGTTAACGCTCCGGGGTCGCATTCGCAAGGTCGCCAGTTCGAGTCTAGTGGATGACAAAAACGTGTTGGGACAACGAATGGCCAGGATCTACATTGAGGCTTCGCATTTCTTCTCCATCTACGGACATGGTACTACAGCGATAAGAGCTGCGTGACATAGCCATGAAGGTCATGCGGCATCCAGAAAAGGAAAGAAAATCTGACAAGAAACGTCGTAAACATAAGGGATATCCACTATAAAAGGAAACTCGAGAAATGTGTAAGGGGTACCTGACGATATCACACTGACCGAAAATGGAAAGTGCTCCCGGTGCGTGGTAAAAATGGCCAACCTATATAGCGCACCGGCAGATATTGACGACCTTAAAGCTACCTAAGATCCGCGAGGTACAGGGCACCAGGACGTGGTGGGCCGGCTGGATCCCCTGGGAAAACGGACAATAGGAGGGAGGTATAGGTTAATTAGGATAGAAACCCTGATGTAAAAATGTAACATAAGATCTTGAAATTTGAATAAAGAGTGCCACTCGCGCCCCTAGCAATAGAACTAGGGTTTAATAAAAAAAAAAATTCCAATCTCCCAATTCTTACTGTTCAGAAAATTCTCCAGAATCTGCTACAAATTTACAAGTAGCAATTCCACATTGAAAAACACAATTGTTCTTTTTTAATTCCAATTGTGTTCAACTGAAGGTAACTTCGTAAGAACTGTCATTATCCATAAATAAAATATAGCCTTTTGTTTTTAATTTCGAATTTTGCCGAATGTTCCAGTAGTTATAATTTATCAATTGCTTTAATCTTTGTTCTCTGACTTCACTCTGAAATGAACAAAAATATTTTCATTGCACAGGACTATATCAGAAAGAAGGCTCATTTTCAAAAAGGTAAACAAATATATTTTCTGGAAAAGCGTTAATAGAAACTTGTTTTGTGTCGACTAAGTGCCTATTAAAACCAAGACGCTTTTTAATAAGAATTATAAACGCATCCTGATAGATCATTATTTGCTCAAAAGGAGGTTAAATAAGCAAATAACAGTGGGGTATAATTTTGTTATTTCGATGCCTGGTTCTTTCATAAATTACAAGTTCTTTTCGAGTAGAAAAGCTTTCTTGACAAAGTTGACATTTACTAGTCATTGTTATATCAAATATTAGATATGTACACGTACGTACATTCGTACTTTATTTTGACTATCAAAAATTTTTATTGGTTATTCTATTTTTAGATATCACGTTTAAATTCAGGTGATATATTCGAATTGCAAAAATCCGCCCATATGAACTACCAGTATATGGTTGCAATTAGAGTTAGTGTTAGGAAAACAAGACTTGTATAATGTTACATGACATAGCAGCGTATAACCAAAATTTATTTTTGCGAAAACAATGAATGCACTGTGCCTTTGTATAATGTACATGCATATGTTGTGTAACTAGTATATGTATTGTGATTGGATGTTGCTTCGAACAATTAGTTTTTAGGGTTCCGATTTAGGGTTAGGGTGGGCTGGAATTATGTCTAACCCGCCGGGGCATTATCATGATAGTGCCCACTAGCATTAAGATTAATGCTGGCCGATCTATAGTTAGGTTATCAAAATAAAACTTGTATAACATTACACAACATTAATAGCGTATAACCAAAATTATTTTTGCAAAAACAATGCACCAGGCCTTTGTGTAATATAAGTGCATATAGTGTGTTGAATTCTAAAATAGAAATCTTGTATGACGCCTTTATATAGAGTGTTATATAATACGGTGTTATGAATATAACTTTCCGGGTTTTATTTGCTTGTCCATGTGACAAGAAACAACTAATTTAATTTGCATGGCCTAATTATAATATTTTTGATCTTGCCAAAGAATTGAAATCGAAATTTAAATGAATAAATGCCTTCATTTGAACGAATATAGATCTTGTCAAAGAATAGGATTTGAAGTTTTAAAAAAGTTTTTAAGCCTAATTTTTCGTCTTCAACAAGAAACGAAAAATAATTAGAAATGAATGAAGACTCCATTTGAACGAAAATGAATCTTGCCAAAGAATAGGAATTGAAATTTAATAAAGGCTTTGTTTGAACAAAAATGGATCTTGCCAAAGAATAGGAATTGAAATTTAATTCAATTTTTTAAAAGCAAATTTTTATCGGAAGATAATTAGAAATGAATAAAGGCTTCGTTTAAGCACCAAAGAATAGGAATTGACTTACGATATTTAGTCTTATTGCAGTATTGTAATATATATTAGTCACCTGATCTTTATAAATTACATATCTGATACTTATTCCCCGAAATCAATAACTTATCGAATTCGGCCAAATTATCATCGGCAAATTTTTTTAGGGTGTCCCAAAATTTATAAAAACAGCTGTAAGAGTGACTATTAACTTAATATCCTTCCACTCATACTTAAATCCAAAACCTCCAGAGCTATAGATGCTCTTGGTCTATCAGTATTAGTTTCATAGTGATTTGAACCAGTTGGGCTATAATTGGGTAACCGACCCGAACTGAATAAATTTTAGGTAACTGGTTGAGTAAATGCTTAGGTTGTTCTCAAGCAGCTCCCTCAATGAGATTTGCTAGTGATCGAGGTGCTGCTCAATCATTTCGATCAATCAAATTTAATTGAAATGATCTTTATAATGATTTTGCCGGAAGTTCATTGTGCAAAATGCGGATTTTGAATTTTAGCCAATCAGAGTAACTCTATGAAAAAAAAATGGTTGCTAGCTCCAGGTTTTTTTGATCGAAATGATTAAACATGATCCATTTTTCAACCAATCAGATCATTTTATTAGTCATAGAGCGAGGTACTTGAGAACAACCTTAATCGGTTGACCTGTACAACCGATTGAGAATCGGTTGACATAATGTAAATAACATCATAAAAGAGCAAAGGTCCCGAAAAGTTCCGTAATGAAATGAATGAACATAGTAAACAAGACAAAAATTTGAGTAAAGGTCCGAGAATTCCAAAAGTAAACATGAAGTAATCTTATTCGATTGAATCGGTTGACAGCAAATATTTCAGTTCGGTTAACCGATTAAGGAAAATTTTCTCGGTTCAAATCACTATATTACATTGTACATAAGATAAAACAACAAAGAATTCTGAAATAAATAGAAATGTAAAAAAAAGAAGGAAAGTATTGAAGAAGTCTCCATACTATTAATGTCGCTACTATGAAAAAATACTTCATAAACCAAGTGTCCAATTTTTGTAGGAACAATTTTATTATATTAACATGTCCAAAAAGTGCCGAATAATAAAGGTTAACGTTACATTAAACGTGACTAATGCATCGAATTTAGGTACTTTAAAGTATTATAAGATAACTGTTTATCCGTACTTTGAATATTAAGGACTTTGTAGTACTTTTATGGTACTTCAAAGTAACCATAAGGTACGCTACAAATCTGGATACGGCAATACATAAAAATGCTATAGGGAACTGATCCTCTATATCGAATAACCGAAATTTCTTACTATACAAACGCGTAAATATGCATACTTTTGTTATAAATTTGAACACGCGTGCGAACAAACAAATATTTATACAGATGCATCAAAAACGTAATTTTTATATCACATAGAAATTGAGGATATACCGTAAAATTCGGACGCGTGTACCCCGGGTATTTTCATAACTCGATTTAGTACCCGGGGTACCTCTATATGGGGGGTACGCCGTATTGATAGGGGTACATAAGTCGAGATAAATAGTTGATTGAACGTCTATTTTCATATGTGCTGCCGATGATATAGGCTTTCAAGTTTATTCTTGACTATTTACCGGATTCAGCCCATGATTAGTAATACATTTTTGGATAGACTGAATCTGATAAATAAACTTGTGCACTTTTACATCCACATGCATTGCATTATATAAACATTCGTCTCTAAAAAAAATTTTTTTTAAAAAAAATTTTTTTTTTTTAAAACGTTTCCCTAAAAGAATTTTGCATTGAATATTAACGTTCTTTCATTCGTTTTCTAAACCGTCCGTTCATATTCAAGGATGTGCCTAATTGCCTTGAGCAAGACATCGGCTCTAGGGCTTTGCCCTAACGGCTCAGCAATTGGGCTAGACTTTTTTTCTTGAATCATTTTTCTTTGAATTTTATTGTCATAGACATGAACTGTTTAAAGGTGTGCCAAATTGCTTTGAGCAGGACACCGGCTCTAGGGGTTACCCTAACGGCTCAGCAATTGGTTTGGACTTTTTTTCTTCTAAGTCATTTTTTTCCTTAAACCTTTTTTTTTTTAAATCAGTTTTTTTTCTTTAAATCGGTTTTTTTTCTTTAAATCGGGTTTTTTTTAAATTCGTTACGTACCCATACATATTGTACAACATTCTTCTTAAATAAAAACCTAAATTCTCCTGAACGCGTTAAAAAAAAATTCTCCTGAACACATTAAAAAAAATGGCCCCACGAAGAAGAAGTATTGCAAAAAAAGCCCGCACAAGTAAAAAGGTTCGTCGTAACTGGAGTGTTCGCGAAAAACTTATAGTGAATTATTATTTCGAACGTATTCAAAATACGAGAGCAACCGCAAGGCAATTTGATATTGAACCCAAACAAGTTCGTGACTGGCGAAGCAAGAAACAAGAACTTTTAAATGCTGCACCTTACCTTTTAACCCTTAATCGTGGCCGACCAGCTCAGTACCCACTTTTAGAAGAAAGGCTAGTTGAATGGATCGAAGTTCTTCGTAATAAACAGATGGCTGTTTTACGAAACATGGTTATTAGAAGGGCCAAAACGTTGGTTCAAACTAATGAGATAAAGGATGCATATCCTAATATTGGTGATTTTAAGTTTTCTGATGGTTGGCTGCATGGATTTTTGTATCGTAATGAGTTATCAAATCGCCGACGCACAACAATTTCACAGCACCTCCCTGAAGACCTTATTGACCAACAGAATGAATTTTTGAGTTTAGTTTTGTTCAAACGCTGTCAACACAACTATGATGTTCGATATATTGGAAATATGGACGAAACATCTCTGTCATTTGACCTGCCTTACCCAGTAACTCTCGAAAAACGTGGGGCCAAAACAGTAAGCATCCGGACGACTGGACATGAAAGGACCTCTTTTACTGTAATTTTGAGATGTCTCGCAGATGGAAGAAAGCTTCCGGCAGTATGCATATTTAAATTAAAGAACATTCCCCGTGAAATTTTTCCTGAAGGTGTTGTTATTCGTGTGAATGCAAAAGGGTGGTGCAATGAAGAAGAGATGAAGTATTGGATTAGTAACGTGTGGTCTGAGCGTAGTAAATTGGAAAGTCCCCAATCTCTTCTTATTTTGGATTCGTTTAGAGGTCATCTAGTAGATCCCGTTAAATGTCGATTCCACGAAAACAATACCTATACCATGGTAATTCTAGGGGGGCTAACTAGTAAATTGCAACCTCTTGATGTTGCAATAAACAAATGTTTTAAGGAAAAGGTACAGTATATCAAAATCGTTTTTATTGTTTATAGAGCATACTAATAGAATTTTAAATGATAGGTGCGTTTTCGTTATAACCAATGGATGATCAACAATCCTCATCAACTTACGCCTGCTGGACGTATTCGAAAGCCGGCATATTCTACTTTAGCTCAATGGGTTGGAGAATCCTGGGATGAGATTAATCCTCGTATTATTAGAAAGGCGTTTAAGTGTTGCGGTATCTCAGTAGAAATGGATGGGTCTGAAGACGATTTGGTGTTTAACTATGAAGCTTTGGGCGAGGATTTGGAAAATTCGAATGAAGAAAATATTGAAGAATTTGAAGAATCGAATTTCAATGATATTAGCGGTGAAGAATATGAAGAAACTGAGGGTGGTAACGATGGTAACGATTGGGAATAGTGGTCAAAATTTCATATTTTTTGAAGGTCGATTTGTTTGCTATGTGATGTTTTTTTTTATCAAGTGCAATCTGTGCATTTTATAAATATGAAATCGTGTGCTATATTAGTAATGAATCGAATAATATAAATACAGAAAATAAACTTGAATTTGCTATATTGGATGTATCGTCGAATCAGTAGTTCTTGTTCTCGTCATGTTTATTTTGCCGGTAAATCAATTGTGATTTAAATTAAAACCGGTTTTTTACAATTTTGTATATGTTAGATTTAATGTATAACGATGCATCATTAGAAGATATATCTAATACCCGGGTATAAGTCACAAACTGACGGTTCAAAATGGCAAGGGGTACACCGCATGGGGGGGTACACGCGTCCGAATTTTACGGTATATGTCTTCGCTTATTTTACTTATTAATGTAAAACAGTTTAGGTGCGATGGATTGCAAGTTTGATGGTAAAATTTTGTTTAGAAGCGGTATATTTAAATTATAAAACATTCTCTCAGATATACATCAAAAACCTTATTTAGACGCGATAGATTCGTATTTCAAGAGTACACCTCCGCCAGAATGGACATACCTGGGATGTCTAAAAGCAATAAAACCTTACTGCATTTCTGAAGCTCGCTCGTTAGACGACCAAAAAGACGTCTGGAGACATCGTTACATTACTTATTTAAGTAAACTTATTATTGGAGAAAAAAATGAAATCAGAAAAAAATATGCTATTTGCTTGATTCAGCAGGTATGTTAATTTTCTATATCTCTAAATAGCCAAACGTGAGATCGTGCAACCTGAAGGGGTGTCGTTTCTCGCATTGTATCTTGCGGTCTTTTTGCTGTTATACAGCTTGGAGGGGGTGTCGTTCCTCCAAAAAGACTCTGTGAATTAAGTGTACAATTTTCATGTTCGAATATTCGTTAATTTCTCTATTTTTTTATGAGGGATGGCCGCCTGAAGAAGAAGATTTCTGGAATGACGTTAAAATAGAAAAAGAATTAATAAATGAAGAGGTGTGTATGGATATTGAATGGAATCTCCTCAATTTAGATTGTAGCTTATACCCTTCAACTTCTAAGGTCACCTTTGATAAGAAGTCTCAAATGGATGCATTAGAAGTTCTTGACATTTCACGAACTCAAAAAGCCAAAGAATTTGTCAATAAAGTTAGTTCTAAATTAGGACTAAAACGAACTCAGAAACATTCATTGACTCCCCCAAACAAGGTCAATATGTAATCTAATTTAATTAGAATATGTCTTTTGAAGCATGCCAAATTTATTTTAATTTTTAAATTTATCAAGCATGCAAGACTTTCCGACAATGAAAGTGAAGCCAATGCAAGCACTAGTGAAGATAGTGAAGATGATTCATTATTGGATGATAATACTGAAAGAGATCTCAAAAATATGACTTATGATGAGTTCGTAAAAGGATTTAAAAACGAATCAAACGAGTCAAATTGGAAATTAAAAAATGGACGTCGGATTATTGATGTGCTCACAGAAAACGTTGCTCGAGTTTCAACCATTTTTTCTGGCAAAAGTAAAAAAGAACGAACACCATATATTAGGAGTGTAATTCGGTATGACGTGTTATTGTTGCTGTATAATCACTCATGTAAGATATAGATATATTAAAAATGTCTAAATATAGTTTGGGATTTTCATCAATCGTCGATTTATCCTCAGAATTTCAAGACGGAATGTACACATGGTTCGAAGACGATTGGCATGATATTAAGAAAAAAGTGTATGAAACAATTGATATGGTGCCAAAACCTTTTGAAGACAACGTGAAAACTATTATTGATACTGTGGAAGAAGTAAATACTTATTATAAAATTTAATACAAATTAATACGACAGTTTACATTTATTACGTATAATTTGTGTTGTTTTTTTATGTAATTGTAATATCATATTTTAGAGGGCATTATGCATTATATCATTACTGTTATTTGTCAATTTTAGATGTGTAATTCTTACCACTATATTGATGCACGAGACTACTTATACAAGTTACGGTTAAAAGGAGAATCTTTAAAGATTCGACAAATTGCAACCATTTATTTCCATGTGTAAGATAAATAACTTTTTCTAATGTATTACACAATTGTCAATATCTTGTATATTAACGCTAATAAATTTATTTTCAGGATCGATAAATTTCTTGAAGATCCTTACATTTTTATGGATAAAATTGGCAAACCTAGAGGTCTTTCCGAGATAGAATACGTAATGAACATGACGGCTCCTATTCTGGATGATGTTTTCAGTGATGTAAAAAGTCTCGTAAGGCTTCATTGGTAAGGTTATTATTATAGTTACCTATATTTGTAAACAATAACATTCATTTTTATATATAGGGGCGATACGAAATCCAGTGCCATTGATGAACATCGACGTAAGATTGACATGAGAATTGTTTGTATAAATCAAGACTTTGAGTTGAGTCATGTAGAATGTGCAAAGGCACCAACTCCTTGTAAAGCTGTTAACGATCGATCAAAATGTCTGAGAACACATAAATGTATCCTTGACAAATTTCTTCAAAAAGATTTTTCTGATGAGGTAGCGAAAGATTCAACAATCATTGGTGTACAGTTTGCTGGTGAGGCTTGGCTCCTTTTAATGTGATGAATTTAATGATTGATGCTAATTAACAACCGATTATTAATACGTAAGGTCTAGAAGGTCAGATAATCGGAATAGATCTTTTGGATGACGGTCTTTATTTCGGTCTCGAAGGAGCTCAATTCAATTTTCCTGCTCAGCTCTCAAACATAGAATGCCTTCGTGATGCTCTTCAAACATTATATTTTTTTAAAGTAAGAAAATAATATTAAATTGCTTAAATATAGTGTAATATTTACTTATTGTTTGTTTAGGAGAATATTGTCCGAAAAGCCAAAATGTTTTCAAAACAAAAAAACAATTCCTATAACAGAATATTTCACAAACATTCGGAAACTCAATCGAAAGCTAAGCATTTCAAAGCAAAGTTTATTAGACCAACCTTCTTTACACCAAGAAATAAGAGAGTCGTACAAAAAAAACTCGATTATATAGACTGATAAGAATTGCTATCATAAATTTTAATGTAATAAAGCTTTCACATTTAATGAAGTGAAGATATAATTTTTAATATATTATACGCAGTATATTTTTTAGCTAAAATATTGTTTAATACTGATTAATACTATAATACAAAAAAAATAGGTGCCACCGATATTTCTGTATTACTTCATACATAGACATTAAAATTAGCACCTAGAAAATGTGTACCAGGTTGGGATCGGATGATCGTCCGGACGGAATGATATAAAATCATCAGACATAATTTCCGGACCATAATCCGGACTATCATCCGAACGATCATTCCCTGGTACACATTTTCTGGATGCTTAAAATTATTTATTTACATGGTGATTTCAAGGGAAAACCAGACTTTGATCATATAAAATTTATATCGTATGATCGAAGTCTGGTTTTCTTTGGTGTTGCTTTATTTAAAAATTTGATTGGATCCGCACACGTGCACACTTTTGCACACATGAAAAATAAACACTGTCTAGTAGTCAATTAAAATATAACAAAATCATATAATAGCCATTTTATATAATACAAAAATAACAAAGAATAATTATCCCAGATCAGCCCATAAAAAACAAAAAAAAAAGCGAATACAAAAAACAGCCCTATATCAGAGCATTAATTAAAATACCAAGAAGGCAATTTTACCTATAAGTCCTCTGTCCTCCTCTAACCCAAACCTTATATAGCCCTAACCCTAGTTAGAATCATATTACCGGAAAATAATTTTAGGTCAGAAATGCATAGCTAGACATCACCAGCCAGAAATATCAAGTTTCTTTTGAAAGCTTTGTATGGTATATTAATTTTAATTATTTAATTCGAAGATATGCTTTACACTATTTTTTGAAAGCTATATGCGTATATTCAATTATTTACAGTGCTTTTCAAATTAATGTGATCAGCAAATTTTACGTACTGTACGTACGTAACACATTGGGAATCAGGATTCTATAAAAAATGCCAATATATGATTAGTCAAAAATTTTATAGAATATTTTTTAGCCAATCATACTTTAATTTGAATTCGAAGATACAGTATAATTTATGCTATTTTTTGATAGCTATATATGTGTATATTAATTTAAAGATATATATGTTCGAGATATATTGTTGAGATTAAATCAGCCCCGATTATTTTTTTCATTTGGCGAAAAACATTTTCCAGCCCGATTGATCTCGAAGATCACGGAATTGCCAAGTTTTTGCGACATCACTTTGATACTCCTACGTACATACGTATTTTAAATGACACCTAAATAAAGAAATTTTAATAATTTTGATATCCAATAAAATTCGATTAACATATCTAATTACTGTCTATTCGATTCGATGAATCAAATATTCCTATATGCGTTTAATTCAACTAGAAATATGACCCATGGTCGACTCTGACTATGATGCAATTAATGGTTTCACAATCTTTCTTTATTATATTGTGAAAAGCGCACTTTATAATTTTTGCATTGAAACTAACCAAATTTTATTTTAATTAAACTTAAATTAGTTTAATTGATAACACCAATTAATGAAAGTTTTCTTAAGAAATGTCATTCATTATTAATTAAAAAAAGAGAATTGAATTTTAAAATTATCTACGCAGTGCCAGATTTTTCGCAACTTCCTTGCTGTATATATTGGGTTAAGATTCAGTAAATTTTCGACAAATGATAAAGTACAAATGAACCAACTAAACTTTGTTTTATTTTAAGATATGAGAGTACCGACTTCCAAACTTCTAAACTCAAAAAGCGAGAAATCTTCATATAGAATGTTGGATTTTAATTCGTTTATTTTGAAGTATAAAAATTGGTCTAGACAAATGTTAACACTAACCTAGTTTAGTATTATTAAGAATATTAATAAAATTGCATCAATGATACTTACAAAACGAGAATGTTAAACAAGGAAATATAAAATTATTAAGTTTAAGAATAATTTTTTCTTCGTTTACCTATGTTGTATCCTAAAATAATTAAACCCTTGTTGTATATATGATTTTTTTTTTTTTTTGTGACATTATCATGTTGAATGAGATAAATTCACGTAATATTCTACGTAAAAAAAAATAAATAATAAATATTATATGCTGTTATATTTGCATTGAATGGAATAAACAATTCATTTATGTATCATGTACGTACATTCATTTATTAAATTCCTTTGTTATTATCATTGTTTTATAACAAAATATATTGTTAATACTGTATATCATTATATCATATGTTGATAGTTTAAGGAGATGACATTGACCAAGTACATAACAATTACGAAAATATTTATATGTACATATTTTTAAAAAAGTTTTAAAAATAGAAATTATTTCCTAAATTGTACACAATTAGAAAAATTACACCAATTAAAAAAAAAGCAAACAGTAATGATAAATCTTAATACAATAGTAAAAAAAAAATTTGGCATAAGTTTGTTCAAATTCTCTAACATTAGGTAACTACTAAGTATGTTAATTTTTCGGATCATCTTGTTTCATCCAGTACCCTGTTTATGGGCAATTAACTTTGTAATGCATTAAATTTAAACCAGGAGGGTTACACTGTCGTATGTTAAGGGTTTAATACCTAATTCACGTTAAAAAAAACATGATTACGTCCATATTAAGAAAACAGTTTTATAAACCGGATTGTCGGTAACACCCAAAAATATAAAGATTACAGTGCACGCTGAAAACAACGCACAATGAACAAAAAATATTATTGGTTATAAAATGAATTAATCAACTTAAAATATAAGGTTAATTTACATTAACCGAAATGTAATGACATGTTGTTTATTAAGTTTGTAACTTATAAAAGGAGGTAGATGGAATGTTTCGGTAAACCTTCATCCCAACTGTAATAGAAAGAAAAGTTATTAGGGGATCCCGTAGTATATACGTGCTCTGTCTCAATTCTCACCTTCTCAATAATAGTTTAGCTCTCGTTGATCGGGTCATCTTTAAACAAAAAAAATTAAAATCAAATATTCTTTTATTCCGAATTTCCTAATTCCTCGTTGATCGGGTCATCTTTAAAAAAACATATAAAAAAAAACTCTTTGATTCCAAATTCCATAATTCCCTTTTGGCACTCGTTGATCGAGTAATATTATAATAATCGAAATGTTGTCCCCATTTTCTCCCTATTCTACAAAATGTTTCTACAATTTTAGTACTTCAAACAATCAATCTCAAAAAACTCAACATATTTCAACTTTTTCCCCTACAAAAAATCTTTTCAACCTTATCACAAATTCTCAATCACCAAAAACTCCAACAGCTTCTATTTCTTCCCCTTCGAAAAGCCTATTTAATTTAATCGCAAAACCTCAAAATTCAAAATCTTTAAACGATCAACAAAATCTCCAAAAATCTAACAATAGTCCACATTTGAATAATGAAGATTTTAAAGATTTGAATGTTGAAAACGAATATGGTGAAAAGGCTTATTATACAAAGGAAAAAGTCTATGTCGCTAGAGTTGTTAAAGGTCATAGAATAGGATTTTACGAGCAAACAATTAAAAAAGAGATTGAATATATTCAAGAATTGGGTAAAGGTTGTGATAACATAATTCGATAGTAAGTATTCTCTCTTTTTTTTTTTTTTTTTAAAAAAAAAAAATAATAAATTAATTTGCGAAACCTTGTGTATTTAAACATATATTTAATAGTTATGGATATGTTACAAAGGATTATTACATTTATATGATTACCAACTGGGCAGAATTCAGGCTTAATGACTTACTTTATTCGAAAAAAGATAAGCTTGATTGGAATCAAAAAGTATCGATCGCTCGTGGGATCGCCAACGCTCTACGACATTGTCATCAACAGGGAAAATTGCATTATGATCTCAGGAGGTAATTTATCAAAGATATAATATTATACTGTAGTAGAAGCGTAATAATTGTCAATTTTTATTTGTTTATAGAAATAAAATTAATCAATATTTTTCTCTTTTAGTGAGAACGTCTTATTGACTGATAACTTAGAACCAATGCTTTACAATTTTCGTATTCCTGGAGGATCATCATCTACTGACTGTCTTACAAGGTAATATATAAAATGTCACATTAACTGCATACGTATTATATATTCATACTAAATTATATAAATTATTAATACATTTGTCAATTATATAGATGGTCTTCACCAGAGGCCTGGAAACACAAGATACACAAACCTTCAAGTGAAGTATACAGTTTCTCAACAATCCTTTGGGAATTATCAGCTGAAAAATTACCTTTTGATTCGATACCTGATGAATCGATTTGTCAAACTGCTTATAAACGTCCTAAGCCCGAATCAATAGTAGGAACTCCAATCGTTTATCGAGATCTAATGATAAAAGGATGGGCTCAAAATCCTAATGATCGTCCAACAATGAATGAAGTTTTTAAAATTCTTGAAATTTTAGAATTTGATTTTAAGAATGGTCAAGAAATTAAAAGAGTTTCAGAAACTTCCGATAACTATGATATGACTTTTGATAAAGAAATCTCCAAAACTTCTTCCTTAATTAATGATTTTGATATGACATTGGAACTTGAATCTAATTTATCATCAAATGATGATGATTCTACTATCTTTATTCCTGATTTTACCACAAATGCACTGAACCGTGACGATTACTCTGAATCCATTGATAAAGCTCCTTCACATTCTTCATCTTTACATTCTGTATCAACTTTATCTTTGTTTCAAGATTATATTTATTCTGTTGATACATTACCAAAATTACTCTCAAATCAAGATTCAACAATTTCAGCTGAACCTGTCATCAAACAACCACTTGCATTATCAAATACCTTGGAAGATGCCATCTCCTTTTATAATAATCGAAAATATAAAAAAGCATTTACAATTTTTAAAGCTCATTCTGAATATAATAATGATCCTATCGCAAATTATTGGATTGGATTATATTATTATAAAGGACTTGATGGTGGTAATCCAAATTTTAAAAATAGTGTAAAATATTTATCAAAAGCTGCTGAACAGGGACAATCTGATGCTCAATTTTTATATGCAAAATTATTATTTGCAGGACATTCAATTGAACGTCATAAAAATAATTCAATAAAAATTGGTGTTGAAATGTTGAAAAAATCGGTGGATGCTGGAAATCTTGAAGCAATGAATTATTATGGAAAATTATTGATAAAAGGTGGATATACTGTTAAAAAGGATGTTAATGCTGGTAGAGAATTGATTAATAGAGCTAACGAAATTAAAATTTCGACTTGTTCTGATAATCGTAATAAATTATCTTCTGTTTCAATGAAAAAAAATAATGCATCCACTTTAGAAAATTCTGGAATTATTAGTGAGATGAAAACTAGATCATTAAGCGCACCTTCTAAACCTATAAATCTTGCGTCACGAAGATCTGCGAATTTATCACTTACGATTGATACCGAGAAATTGAGGTTAATTACTTATTATTGAGCAATGTAACATACTGTATATCTGATATGAGGGGTTTATATTGTACAGAATATTATTGAGCAAATGTAACATATATTTATATTGTACAGTATATGGGACAGAGCACGTTACTACGTTACTTTATTGTATTACTTTAAAAATGTAATTTATTCATGTAACATTAAAAAAAAAAAAAAGACCGGTCTGTTATTCAATAAAGTATTACAAGTGTTGTAACTATATAAAATATTGACATGAACTTTTTAAAATGTTGTTATCTTGAAACTTTTTAAGTAACGATAATTTTAAACCAACGGTTTAAAAGTTACAAGGTAATTGTTATCTTTCTAATATCTTTCAAAGTTACATAATTCTTCCAGTTCCTGCAGTGATCTTTAATTTACCAACTACTGTACGTACGTACGTACCACACAAAAATGCGTGGCAGATCTAGAACGCTAGATGTCACAAACTTAAAAAAGTTTTCTAAAAATCGTTAGATTAAGGGTTAATTTTTGCTATATATTAAATTAGGTTTTTATTACGCAAGATTTCATTGACGAGCAGAAGGAAGTTTCATAGGCAAAATGTTGAGTTATAAACGATTGATTGCTTGGATTGTTTTGACTCAAAATTTTTTAGGGTAGTGACGGGTTGTTAATGGAGTACAGGAGTAGCACACTCCGGAATTACACCCAACTCATGTTGGAAACGGAATTTAAATGAAATCGAATTTTTTATATAAAATCAGCGTTTTAGAGTTGATTTTAACAAGTAAATTCCAAATACACTTAAATTCCGTTCCCATTTACAATATTATTATCACTAGATCACAGTAATTCAAATAATACAATTATTGTATATTACTGAAATTTATTAGGTTTCACTCTTACATACTCATATAAAATTGATATAATTTATTTAAAGATCATAGTTAAAAATATACAGTATTTAAAAAAAAGTAGATACCGTTGTCATATGATTTGTTTCTCCGCTATCCAATAAGAGGTTTACTAAAAAATTGTTGGGCCTTTTATTAGGGACCGGGACTGAACCGGGCTGATCTATCCCTAGCCTAGCCTCAATGAGACGAATCTTCGATTTTACATCGGCAACAATATACAGTACTATGGCAGATCACTTTAAAAAAAACCTTAAATTTTAAAAAGCAATACTTATCCGTTATTTCTTAATTTCTATAAATATACGTAGAGGTTTATAATTTATCGCAGCTACTTTATACCACTAGATTATTTGTAGATGCCGGCACTATTAAAAATGGTGCCTGGGTACATGCCTGATGATGTTAAAACAATGCTCGTACTTGACACTTATAGAGCCCTAGTTATTTGCTAATTCAGCAAAACGACTTGAATGATTGGTGTGTAATGTGCTAACAAAATATTAACGCCAAAAACTTAATTTTTTTTTCATAAAATTCGGAGTAAGAATTTTATTAATATCAGATATATATACACTTATAATACGTACTGTAAACAATTGGAAATTCCTAAATAATCATTGAAATCATTACATTAAATAAATTGGTTTCAATAAAAAAAAAAAAACATCTACCTTTAAACTGATTATATAATAGCTTATCGAATATTTGGTTTGAAGAGTTTACAAGGTTTTGAGCACCCTCAAAAAATAAAGCGTGGTCACATCATGTAATTTAAATGGTAAATCTTTTTAACACAGCATAAAGCTCAATATTCGTTGGATTCACGAAATTTAAACAATGTTATACCACATGCGTATATTTCTATACATCAAATGCATTCTGTCGAGAAATTTAAGAATTTCTATATTTTCATAATAAAAAGCGTCAATTACAAAAAAAAAAAAAAAAAAAAAAAAAAACAGCTTTCTTTGTTTTCTACATTATTAATAGATATATAGACATAGAAATACAGTTTACTTTTGCAATTACTATATACACAATTATTCCAAATGCCGGTAAAGAATTGGAAAAAAAAGGTTTTTGAAGCATTTAAACTTTTTTCACCTTCGAATAAAGGTAAATAAATAAATGAATAAAAAAATCGACATAAATTCAAAATTAATAAAGTTCTTTTTTTGTATACAGATAACAATATTGATGACAGAGGTTGTTGGTCATCTTCGGAATCCGAAGCCGGAAGTAGCCGCCTATCAGTAATCAGTAGTAGATCTCGACGTAGTTCTCGACGTAGTAGTTTCAATAGATCAATTAATTCATTCCATGAAGAAACGGATTTCTCAGAATGCAGTACAGATTTTACAGGTTTATATAAATGTCCAAAATGTAGTCAGTCAAGATCACAACAAGATTGGTGCAGAAAATGCGAATCAAAAAAATTTAGAAAACTTTCAAAATGGACTAGCGGTAATGAATATCTTGATAAACTTATTAAGTATACTCAAAATAAAGCCTACAGTCCATGTTCTTTCTGGGAATGGATTCCATATGAAAAATTTTCGGATATTCAATATTTATCGAAAGGTGGATTTGGAACAGTATTTGTTGCTACTTGGGTAGATGGGCCTAGAGATTTATGGGACCATGATTTACAGCAATACGTTAGAAAAAAAAATTGTAAGGTTGCACTTAAAAGATTCGATAAAGATATTATTAACTCGGAATTCGTTAATGAGGTACGTATATACGGAATGCACAAATAACATTAAGAAAATAATACTTATTAAAAATCTTTTTTTTTTTTTTATAACAAAGTTACGGTCACGCTATTGTAGAGGTAAAACACGTTGTGATTATGCCATTCGAATATACGGAATTTCACGTGAGCCGGAAACAAATAACTATATTATAGTTATGCCTTATTATCATAAAGGAGACATAAGAACCATTTTACGAGAAAAAAAAACCGAACTCACATGGCAAGAAAAATTCCAAATTTTATATAGTTTTTCAGATGCATTAAAAGATATTCATTTAAAAGGACACACACATTGTAATTTACATTCTGGTAACATATTTCAAGAGTCCCAAAATTCAAGCGTACGTATTATTATTGGAGATCTCGGAATGAATAATCCAGTATGTAAAGACCCAAAATCCTTAGAATCTTATGGTGTTATACCTTATGTAGCACCTGAGATCTTACGTAGTTGGCCATATACTCAAGCTTCAGATATATATAGTTTTGGCATGATATTGTGGGAATTGTCTTCGGGTAAACCTCCATTTTGGGACAGAGCGCATGATGAACATTTAGTGTTTGAAATTTGCGAAGGATTGAGACCTGATATTGTAGAGGGAACACCAAATTGTTACGTTGAATTAATGATAAAATGCTGGAGTGATGAACCTTCAAATCGTCCCAGAGCTTTTGAAATTTATCAAATTATTCAGTCATGGGATGATTTAATATTTAGGTCTATAGACGAAAAGTTATCAAACATTTCAGAAAGTTCTGATGAAGAAATTAATGTTCATCCTAAAGCAATATATTCAAGTAGACCACTTAGCGGAATTATTGCACAAGGATATGGGCTTGAATCTACACTTTCCCAGGATAATTCACGCAAATCTATTCCTTTAAAAAGTGAGTTTATTATTAAATACTAAAAAAAAAAAATGTAAAAAAAAGTTTAATAAATTAATGTTTTAT
The DNA here is from genome assembly GCA_003550325.1 of Gigaspora rosea. Lineage (NCBI taxonomy): Eukaryota > Fungi > Glomeromycota > Glomeromycetes > Diversisporales > Gigasporaceae > Gigaspora > Gigaspora rosea. The sequence goes on from QKWP01002162.1 coordinate 54,843, forward strand.
TTTTTTCATCATAGATTCCGAAATTCGAGATAAAGATAAAATTAAGGAAATGATCCCGAAAAAGAGACAAAGCAAGTTTGCACTTACGCAACGCATTTCGACCTCCAATAATGATATCCCAATTATTGAAATACATAAATATGATTCAGAACTTTCAGACGAAGAGGAAAATTGAAATTATTATACATAGTAATGTGTGTCTATTTAATATATATATATATATTTATGAATAATTAAATGATTATAACCTTATTGAAATTTATGCAGCCTAATTTGATATATATATTAATTACATAAATGAGCTTGGCTGCACTCTCTAATTCTTTATTCCTAATCACGTGCATTTGTTTTGGTTTTTACAATAATAATTACCTGTTACTAGAAAATTAGTTAAATTAGTTATTTTAGTTGGATTCCAAACAGTGTTGTCAAACGGTTGTCCATTGATAATTGCCACGTCCATTTATTATTTATTATGTGATGTGATAAATGATTTATAAAATTTTACCAATGAATAAATCGTTGAACACTGAGTGCAATGCCATATAATTACAATTTTATGTCACTCATGTTATAGTGAACTTATAATAAAGATTGATAGAATGAAATACATATACGTAATATTTTCTCATTATCGTTTGAACAATCAATTAGACAATTCTTAAGCTGTTTCGAAATTATCATGCGTTATTTCGTAAATTTAAAATAACAACCAATATTTGTAAAAATATAATGATAACAAGAAAATGCATATATAAACGTTAAAAATTTTTCCTCCACAGCAATCGATGGTCTATGTTGGGTTATTGTTTTCGTATTAGGCAGATTAAGCAAGTATAATTATATTACGACAGGGTGGACAGGGTGAAACCTGAGTCACAAATTCTCACATGAAGATTGAAATCCGCTTTTGTATAATAAAAAACATAGTTAAACTCGAATTTCACAAGACCTATGGCAAAGTTGCTGAACGATAATCTTTGAATACTCTATTGATTGTAAAATTTTCCAAGGCAGGTAAAAAAAAAAGGTGATTTGTTGTAAAACTCATTTAATTCACAATCCACATAAGAATGATAGAATTTTATAAATTACGATAGTATAATTTACTATGTTTTTTATATATGAATGAAATCTTTTTTTCCTCTACACTTATAAAAATTCTATATAGTTACAAAAAATAAAATATCAATATCTTTTTATCTACCAAACCAATTTCAAAAATTTTTTTACATTATATATAAAAAAGTATTCTCTACATTTTTCAATTAGAAGATCTAGTATATTAGCATAATAAAAAAAAAAGTTAGCTATGGAGGAAAAAAAGATTTCATAATTATAATAAATTTAATAGTAATTTGCGCCTATGAAATACTATCCTTCTTATGTGAATCAGCAATTAATATCTTTTACTAATGAAATATGCAAATAATGACGTAATTGAAGTTTTCTATAGCATTATCTCGATGTGATTAACTAATGATCGTAACGATGCTCATTTTAATATAATCAATTAAAATAAAGATCGTAATTGACACTTGAACGTTTCTTATTATTCTTCTATTTAAGGCCCCAGTATAAAATTTAATTCCGGGTAATCCGTATAAGCATCCCTTAACCGGGTCACAGATATGTAACCCGGTTAGAAATATCATCACGGAAATTTATGTTTCACAAATTTATCATACCGCTTATTAATTTCCCTAAGGCCGTGCACATAAATAAAATTGTTTCTCGTAACCCGGCCGGGTGGATTTTTTTAAAAGTCAAATGTTATTTTATAGAAAAAATATAAGTAACCGGCCATAGCCAGTTACACAGATCAACACCTAATCATGAGTAAATAAATCATGATAATATCATGATAATCGCTTTTTTCAATTTTTTGACAAACTAACTTTATTTTTTCTTTTTAGGCATTTCTTTCGGATTCGTCGCAGGTGTCGTCGCCGTGGTGTCGTTAGAATTTTTTGGTCGTCACTGGTGTCGCCGATATTGGTGCCTCTTGATGTCGTCGTTGGGATGTTGTTTTGTTAGGTACTGGTGCCTTTTGACTGTTGTTCATCGTTGTTTATGGCGTGTTCTTTTTAATAGATCGCCGTAGCCATTTCGCTGTGTTGTCCGTGAATTTGGCTTACCTTTGTTGGCAGTTTCATAGTTTGCTGTTTATTGATGTATTATTCATTCTGGTGTCGTTATTTATTAGTGTTGTTTCGCTTGTGTCGTGTTGTCGCTTATTTGTCTTCGACTTTGCCAGTGTTGTTATGTTTTGGGGTAGTTTAAGTACGTATCCTCTTGTTTTTTTTCCTTGCTTTGCACGAATCTTTTTACGCATTACTAATACTCTTCTTTCTTTTACGAAAATACCCTCGCCATTGGTGTCGTCGTTATTGGAGGTGTTTTTTTTGTTGCTGGTTACGTTATTATTGGAGTGGTAAATATCTTCGTCATGGCGTCGTTGCTATTAGAGCGGTGAATTCCTTCGTCGTGGTGTCGTAGTTATTGGAGACAAAATACTATAGTCTTTGGTTGTTGTTATTAGTACTGCGAAACATCATTATCGTGGTCGCCATAATTGGTGTTGTTGTCTTGGATTCATTTTTTGTTATTTTTAGTCTTGTATTAGGTTAGGTATTTGGTCTTCAATTGTGACCGATTTGGCTTCGTTACTGGCACGTTTTCTTTGGCATGACCATAAAACTTTGTTTTGTAATGCTCATAGTATTACAGTAGTTAGAGTTAGGGTAGTTTTGGTAGTTTCTTAAATAGCTAGGGTTAGTTAGTATTAGGATGGTTTTTTAGTTTCGTTGATGCCATTTTGGCATAATATAATCTTTATATCATGCACAAGTTTAATAAAATTTACTTTCATATACAGATTATAAGTACATTAGTGATACAAATCAATGAAAATTTTTCAATCGATTAGTTGACTAATCGATTGACCAATCGATTAGTTGAATAATAATAAACGAAACCTGGTAAATACATGTAAGGTATAACAACTGAAAACAGCCGGGTTGTATTCTTATATGATCGGTTGATTAAACGACCAATCGACTAATCGATTAATTAGTCGATTAATCAATTAGTTGGCCAATCGATTAATCGATTAGTCAACTAATCGATTAATCGACTAAGTTGAGTCTGTAAAATTCAAATCGATTAGTTGTCAACTTTACAACTAATCGATTAATTCGATTTTCGATTTGTATCACTAATGTACATAAGTTGCGCGAATTGTGTAGCATTAAATTGATATACAGTATTAAATGTGGTCAGCTACATGTAGCATATATATTTTTCCGGATTATCACACAATGCCGATTTGAACCCGATTGGCCTTAAGTCTACTTGTGAATTTTTAATTTAAAAATTTTATATAACATTTATACTACTTATACAATAACAGCCGGGTCCCGGGTAAGCCTTATCCGGGCTTAATCTCTAGGAAAAACGTCCGTTCAGTATCTACTAGTTTTAGGTCTTCGTCGATATTGAATTGTCATAATAAATAAGAAATTATTATTAAGAATTTGTTGTCATATGAGTAAAGACTAAACATCTGTAATCTTTTTTTCAGCATTTTTATATTTTTATTTTCCATGAAAACTTTTAGTATAAGGAAGTAAGATAAATTCATTAACGTCAAGAATGAGAATCCATGGCAAAGTTAATTGAGCGATCTCTTTGGATACCCGATTAACTGCAAACATTGCCAAACCAAGAGTAGTTTGTTGTAAAATGGTTGTAAATTGAAATACCAACCTCACTTAATCTTCTTTACTAATAAAAAAAATTTTGAATTACCTAATAAACTTTATAAAGTTGTGATATCCATTTTATAATAATTGACCTGCTTAAAATATTTTTCACTAAGTAAAATTTACTTCTAGACACTTTTTGAACCATCAATTAAGGCACTTGAGAACGCCCTTTATCAAGCTATGCTTAATGAAAAACACGCTTAATTAATTTTAAATATTTGCGCTAAATAAAATTTATTTCCCGATACTTATTGACCCAGTGCTTAAGAGCGACCTAAGTGTCATTAAGTAATCGTCAATAATAACAAATACATCTTGAACCAATCTATATCAGACTTAATCTATCAAGTATTATTAAGTGATAAATTCCTTAGAACTCATATTTGAATATTTGAATGCATTAAGACAGATACCTATAGTATTTCAAAAAGTAAGGGTACATTTAAATGTATCAAAAAAGTAGGTGCAGGTGTATCAAAAATGAAATTTTTTGGTTCTAAGTAGTGATTGGACTTGGCAACTCGTGATTTAAATAATTTCATAAATTTTTTAACCCGCAAGTGCTTACAAGTTAATTATTAATATATAATGAAGTTTAATGACTAATTCTAAATTTAGTATGCTGCATAAATAATGTTGTAATTTTAATGTAATTATATATAATTCTTTAAAATTTAAATAAACTACATATATAATTTATTGTGATTGCAAATTTTTTAATAATAAAACAAATATGATGCAAAACAAAAGCACTAATAAATGGAAAAAACCCTGTAATAAAAAGAATAGTCAAAATACAATTACCATATGTTCAAAAGTCATCTGAATACTTGTTTTTCAGATGTTAGAAACAATATTACAGCAAAACATACAAACATTGATCTGGAATTGGTGGGTGAGATGTTATTTTTAAAAAAGAATTTGGATTTATTGATAAAATATTTACAGCTAATAATGTTAAATAAAATACACTTCTTAGTAATTTGTAATTAGATATATTTGCTTTATTACAGTAAAACATTATTAAATTCTATGATATATATATCTAATTTTTTTCCCCTCCTGCCGTATTATCAATGCCCGGATACGGTATACCAGTCCATTTACGCTATAACCGTGGCCAATACTTGGGGTCAGGGTATTACTATTAAACCCCTGCAATGTTCCTGATATCCATCTACTCTGTAACTAGTACGACGGCCCCAACGGCTTTACCTGCCCATGGCGAAAGGTTATATATATCTAATATGTACTTGCTTTTATAATATATATATTAAATTTATATTTGCTTTTTACAGATTGAAATATATATGCATTTAAATATGCATACAAAATTGAATTATATTTGCTTCATGCAATTTTATAAATTTATTAGTGAATTAATTGCCATAACTTAACTATTTGAATGAAACTTGAGTATATAATTAATTGAATAATTTGTGTACTTTTCTAAGTTTAATTCATGAGTCACAAGTTTATATGAGTCCAGTCACTAGTTCTAAACAAAAATTTTGATTAATTTAGCCAAAAGTTTTATTTCAATTTTGGCCAGAATAAGCATTAAGTTAGCTATAATCATGTGATTCAGAAAGATATTACATGTTCATTTTTTAACCAAGACCTCTAGTTTAGAATAGTTATCATAAACCCAGGAGTTTAGGCAAATTAAAATAGATCCCAAATGTGATTGGTTCAAATCCAATAGCTGTTAAGTGAAAAATTCTAAGTTTTTTTACTATCATATTTGTTTATTTTTTTAGAAATTTTTAGTTTTTTATATTAAATTTTTTATTTATAATTTTTTATTTAATAATTTATTGTTATTTATTACAATAAATAAATAGGCAAAACAGCAAAAAAAAATATAAAAAAATATAAAAAATATAAAAATATATAAAAAAAATTAAAAATATTAAAACAAAGCACTAATAAAACAATAAAATCTTAAGACAGCTTTGCTTAACTTTATTAAAATTATTTTACTAACAGTTAATTTAGTTAATATTACTCTAAGAGACAATTTACAGTTAAACCTCTATAAATACAACATGTACAGACATGCCTACAATATGCATTTAGGAAGGTATTGCATTTAGGGAGAGCCAATTAAATGCAGCTTTAAAAATTAGATTATCAAGTTTGTATAACTTCTACTAAAAACTGTATAACCTATCTTAAATACTAAATTTAATTGGCTACAGGCATTTAGAAAGATAGTATTATATAAAAAATTTTTTAAAGAGAATATATATTTACAAAATATAGAACATATATTTAGTACTAATAACTTCTTATAGACAAGACAAAAATGTGCAATTAGAGAGGTATTGCATTTATGAGATTGTATTTATAGAGGCCTAATTGTACTAAAATATTACTTGCAATTAATTAAATACTAATATTAATCTTAACTTATATGATATTAGCTAAATAAGCTATTAGTAAAAAATTTGTTAGTAAAAAATAACACAAACTTGCTTGAAAAACTATTTAAAGACCTATTAAAAAATATACTGAAAAACTTAATAGAAAACAACAAAAGCTTATAACAACACCAAATACTAAAGACAAAATTACTAAAAAGTAACAAAAAAACTATACCAACTACTGTAATACTAAAATAATGATACAACAAAACAATATTATAAATAACTGTACCAAAAGCAACAATATAGCAATAAAATCTTATCTAAATAGCAGCACTAAAGCAACAATATCAAAAGCAACAAAACTAAAAATGACAATACCAAAAATTATAATACCAGAATAACAAAATTACAAAAAGACAAAATTAAAAGTAGCAATACCAAAAACAATAACACCAAGGCAGAAAAAAAATGGTAAACAAAGATCACTTTTATAATTAGTATACAACAAACATTTCTATTAGCTAATTAATTAAGGTTTACTACAAAATTTTTAAATCTCAGAGTCTAGAATAAGTAGTCTAAACCTTCAATTCAAATTAAATTTTCTCTTTAAAAGTTAATTAGTTTAACTATTTAAAATTACAATCACATGACTAGTACAATCAAAGGCCAATTATTTTATATCACATAATTAATTTATATAGAAAAAAATTTTAGTAAATTTTGATTTGGATTAAAATTTTCAATAAAATTGCTTTTAAAAATTTTTGTGTTCTTGTTTTATAAACTGGATGCATTATAACAGTAACTATTATCATGTAATAACAGTTGCTATTTAATTTATAACTCTAATACTAATAATAATACAATTATTTATTAAAAACTAAATATTAATAGATAATTGAATCAATAATTAATAGATTAGAACTTTACTAAAATAATAAATAAATAAATTACTTTATAGCTATTTGACTCCAAATTTTGCTTTAAAAATTGAGCTGGGTTATGTACAGTAGCTTTTTAACAACTTTTTGCTAAACAATTTTACAGGTCAATGTTCATTTATTTTATTTGATATTAGAATATATAGGGATTTCTATAGCAAAAAAGAGCAATAAACCAAAAATTTTGATTTGTAATTTTATAAAAATTGTATTTTTAATTCAATTTTTCAGGAAATTGATTATTTTGTGATCCATCTATGAACTAGTAAAAAAGCATATAATTTTTACTATTAAAATTTATCTTTTTTGGAATATGGCATTTTTCTAAAGATAAATTGATTTTATACTAAATAAATTTCTTTTGTGTATATAACAAACATTGTAGAAGAGAAAAATATGAGCATAATAGTAGTTAAGATATTAAAATTAGCCCAATAAATCATGAAATATAAATATATTTGCTTTATGACTATATAATATAAACAAAGAAACAAACAAATAGTCATAAAGACAAAAATGCTATATCTATAATTCACTTAGCTATTTTTTTTTTTTTTTTTAAACTTTGGCAATCTCGCCGGTGCATCCTTTATTAAGACTTTGCAATGATACATGAATATACAAATTGTAACGAGGATACAACTAGCCACTCGTACACTTTTGGTGTCTAATTTAAGTAGTCCGCCCGAAGGTTCTACACTAGCTGCCATACCTACAACCCACTACGAGTGTTGCCTATTTAAACCCTCTGATTATCAAATTGCTTACCCAATCATACTTAACAAGTAAATGCCCGACATCTCCCGGCTGCTTTTTAAAGTGCCCAGAAGCGATCTGCTGCACCAGACCTAATCTACTTAATTTCGACGTATCTGAAAGTTTAACCTCATGATCCATGTCCCACACACTTCAACACGAGGTTTTTTTTAACCACCTATCAGTAGCCGAATTGGCCCTTATTAGGTTCATTCTGATTCTAGCCACCCACCTTCTTTTGGGGGATGGCTAAAGCCATGTACCCACGTGATTTTTTGAAATTTTAGTTAAAATTCGTATCAGAGTCTGTTTAGCATTAGAGTCGGGGTTAGAATTAGGACCAATATAGGTAAAATTACCTTCCTGGCATTTTTTATTAATGGCCCAAGATAGGTTTAGAATGCCATTTTTATGTTCTTGCGTTTTTTTTGTTTTTTGACTTCCTCGGGCTGATCCGTGTAAACAAAATTTCGCGACTCCGTTTGGTTGATTTACACAAAAATGTCACGTGGGTACATGGCTTTAGACGACTCCTTCTTTTGGTAGTACCGTCATAAATCTTCACTATTACCTCCTAACTCGGGACTTGCCAAACGGGTTTCTATTTCTCTGGTTCCCTGGATTTTTCAGTGTAACAATAACACCATTGTGCCGTAGCTCCCATTCAAGATGGTAGAACCAAGGTAACAGGCTTTTAACCCAACCGATCTGAGCCACATGGTTACCGAACACAGGCCTATATTCAAAACGTCAACAGTGGGATTCGAACTGTCGACCTGCCGCTTGGGAGGTGACACCTTGCCCACTTCTCTAAGGCGCCACACCCTACTTAGCTAATTTTAATATTTTAACTACTATTATGCTTATAATTATCTTCTCTACAACTTTTGTTATGTGCATGAGAAAGGTTTATTTAGTACAAATCGATAGTGTTCCGACCTGGATTAGATAATAGTGACCCGACGGGTCAGATACTTGACCCGGGTTGTGACCCAGATCAATGAATCATATGGACAATTATAAAATTTCTTAAAGTTAATTGCACTTTTAAATTAGGAAGACAATCGAATTCTGTGAATACTATAAATCCTGCATATTATCATTGTTTTTAATATGCAAAATTTATAGAATTCATAGAATTCGATTGTCTCCCTAATTGAAAAGACTAATAAAGTTGTGTAATGATACAGTAATATTAATAAATTCGAATTTATTAATAGTCTTTTTTTTAAAAAAAATTTTAAACCTACTAGATAGCTGTATGACATCATTGCACAAAACCAGTTTAATCAAAGATCAAAATTAAATTTAAAAAAAAGGACATGAAGTTATTACTAATAGCCTATGGAGATTACTTATTTTTCCATGCATAACTTCTTTGAATATTCTACTACTGTATAATTAATTTAATAATTACAAATCAACAATTTTTAGTTGATCAACTAATACAAGTTAGCACATATAAAATTTTTCAATAAGCTAATAATACAGTAAAGTGACAGCAAGGCATGTACGTATGTACATATGTAAAAGAGAAAATCTGCAGTCACATTAGTGTTATATCCCTATTGTGTTCAATAAATTATCCAAGATTTTGTGAAGTAAAAAATGTTTAAAAAAAAATTTTTTTTTATTATCTTTAATTCTGATCCGTTTGATCCAGATTAGATCAAATTCTAACTCATGACCCGTCAGTTGGGTGATCCATACAGGTTACCCAACCTGGGTCAGAACACTACAAATTGATTTATCTCTGAGAAATGCTATACTTTAAAAAAGCTAAAAATTATATAGTGAACATATCCTTGCAGTTTACTATGCTTTTTTACTAGTTTATATTCAGATCATAAATTAAAATAAAAATTTTTTTTTTGCCTATTGCCCTTTTTTTGCTATTGAAGATTCTATATAGCAATAAATATTTTACAAATTTGCAAGGCTCAAATACATCCATATATTTTCAAAAATAAGTTACTCTAAAAATAAGCTACTTCCTAATTTTTTTAACAATCTCAAAAAATCTATTTTCAAATTTTAATAAATAAACCTCAAAAGTGCTATTAAGTAAACTTGTTCAGAATATTAAAATATATTTATAAAAAAATTTGGTATTGTTTGGACAACTTTTTATTAGTATATTTTTTAATTTTTTAAAAAATTTAACAATTTAAAAATAAGCCTTCTCATATTTTTTTGTATAATTTTTGGTCCAAAAAAAGTAGCTTATTTTCAAGAATATATGGGGTGTCTTCAATTAAAAGGGCCCATTTTTACATTTTTTTGAAAAATGAGTTTTTATCAAATTCATATAAATTTTGACATGATTGACTTTTTTTAATTATAAATGAAAGTTGAATTACATAATAAAAAATCAAGATAATGTAAAAAGAAAAATTATATGAGACTGCGTAGAGCCAACACATCATGAGTTTATCTGATAGTCACCTGCCATCTTTAACCAATTAATATCGTGAAATTTGATTGATTCCGGATCAGTCCGAAAATCAAAACAAATAATTAAACTCAAATATCTCAAAATAAAATATATGTAAAATGGGCCCTTTTAATTGAAGACACTCCATATAGTATTTATAGTCATTATTAGGGTGCTAATATTTATTAGATAGTATTTTAGGAATAGGAATCAAGCCAAATTTTACCTTATATAAAAAATTTTAGCCAATTAAATTTAACTAAATATATTATTTAGAGGTGGAAATAAGCCTCTAAATAGATATTAGAAAATAAATGTTAGTACTCTTATTTTGTTTTAGGGAGCTAATAAAAATCAGCTAATTTTTTGGTGGGTGGGTGGGTCAGCAAGTATTATTTGTAATTTTGGGCAGAATTATCAATTTCTGGCCAAAATTATAAAAAATTTTTTAATTAATATTATCCCTTAAACCGTCTGGTTTCACAGGCAAATTTGCCTGCTAAAAATTACTAAAAAATATTTTATAGTGTGAAAAAATTTTATGCAAACTATTACTTAAAATGGCTAAGACAGTTTCCTGAAGGCTTAGATCATGTGATGCACCCCTCAATTTGAATAATGATGCATGTCGTGTAACAAAAACAAAAGACGAAATTCGAGCTTCTCGAAACATATGACATTGATACTATAAATTTTGGCTTGTGGTCCAAAATTTTGGATCATCTGAACGGATCAAAGTACTAGTTGCTTAAATGAAGTTGATTGTAGGATTATGACCTTTACAATTTTTATCAATATCAATAAAAATCGGGGGCCTGATGGTACTAAATCGAATTTTAGGATCATCAATTTTTTGGTCAAAATTTAATGCTTATTAAGAATTTCGATTATCAAATGCTTACAATATCGTAATGTCATAAATTGATAATTTAATGTGATAAATTTAAATTAAATTATATAAATAAAAAATAAAGCGATATAAAAAAAAAAAGGGTCCAATAAATTCTTTATTAATTATCTTTGGCCCATGAAACCACTTCGCTTTCCTGCCCAATTTTTTAAAAAAAAATTTTTTTAAGCTAACATTAGCTTCGGCTATAGGCCGCTTTACCACCCACTCACCCACCCATTAACTGATGTCAGAATTATTCTGATTCATTCAATGATTCTTTATCTTCGAGGTGGAATCCTAAAAAACAATTTCGGTTGCTGTTGCAACAAAGAGGAACATTGCATGATAAACACCAAAGATTACTTTGATGTGGTATTTTGCAATCCATATCCAATTCCTTTATACTGCCCAGCCAAGCACACCACTGGCATCCCTCTCGTCAGTTTTTTCACACCGCCAAATGATTTTCAGGAGCCAACTGTTGATCAGAGAGTTTAAAATTTTTTGTGACTTTGGTTTTTTTCGATTCCACTTTTGAACTACTTCTTAATTGATGTTCATCTATATCGTTGGCAAAATCAATAAGACCCCAAACAAGTTCTTCACGAAACTTTTTATGTTCTTGTGTCGAACCTAAAATTTTGGTGATTAGATATGCGTTAATGCTGGTGGTGTCTAACAACCAAAAAAAAAAAGGCATCCAATTGTGCCGCACAGTTTGTTGAGTGTCATAATAGGATCGCAATTGGTCAGTGACATCCACGCCATTCATATTGTGATTGTAACCATCTTGGCTGTCGTTTTTCTCGTTCGATTTCCCATTCTTCACCTACTAAACTGTGAATTGTCAATAGCATTGTAACTGGCCCATTGTCCTGCCAGAAAATAGCCAATGTACCATTTACTTCAACACCTGACCGGACGTTCCAATCTAATTTAACACCTTTGTCAATTTTTAATTCCTTTGGAAACCCGGATGCCGTTTTTCGGATAGTTCCACATGCCCCAACACCGATTTGTCGAAAATGCTAAAAGAGAGGAACACTGGTGAAATAATTGGCCATATAAATATTGTACGGAAATCACTAGTATGGAAGTTGTTGAACGAGGTGAAGAACTAGAAACCCAACTTGACTAAGACCATTCACTTTAGTTACATTATTTGGGGCGACACAAGATGTTGGCAGAAAAGTGTAAGTGTACCCGGATTCACACAAAGAAAAAATCTTAAAACCTTCGGGAATAGGTTTATTTTTCATTCGAACTGTGTCATCCACAGAAACATTGGAGCCTGGTAAGTAGTACTGTTTCGAAGCTTCACAAACATGTGAAAAAAATAGTTCTACCTTTTCAAAATAATTTTTGAATAGTGTTGCGGGAGTGGGGAGAGAGACATAAAGAAACCTCTTCACTAATTCAAAGCATTTTAATGGCATTAGTTTGGAAATATGATGTACTGGAAGTTTTGAATTTTCGTTCCGATATTAGTTGAGGGTTGGTAAATTGAAAAGTCCCTGGTATATGACCAGAGCAACCCAAACAAGAAGTTCTTTATGGGTTATGTCCTCCCATCGTCTACCAGTAGTCCCTGCGCCTTTTGTTAAAGCGTACTCATTCGTATTTGTAACTATTATGTTTATCATAGACGTTGAAAAAAAAGAAAAAAAATCGATCAGTTTGGAAACACCAACGTCTAGATGTGGTGGTAACCGAACACTAGTGCGATGCAATTGGCTTGAGTGAACCAGTGGTTCAAAGTTAGCTAGTAGCAGTGGCAATTGTGGGACTTTTTTTCATTTTTTCTTTTGGACACTCCTTGTGTCTGTTGCAGTATTTTCATTTTCGTCCTCATTCTTGTTATCTGAATTCGAGTCGTTTAAAGAATTGTTGCGAAATGTTAAAACTGGTATATATTCATTGTCATCATCATCATATATTTACTCATTGTTAAGATTTTGAAGACATTTTTTTTTTTTTGGCAGTAGCGATTTTATGCAGGATGATCACGTGCAAGTTTATCACATTACCTGATATTGCATTATAGTGCATAAGAGATGCTATGAGATAAGAGGCGATTGGTTGTGCGACAAACTTTAATTCTAGTTTACTAAAGTAGGGGTAAGCTTAGTAAAATCGAGCGTGGGAATACAAAAATTGACAAAAAAATTTTTAGCAGGCAAATTTGCCTGCTAGACGGTTTAAGAGATAAATTTATATATAAATTTAATATCAAATAACTTTTGATCTACTAGACCAATTTGAATGATTTAACTACCAAAATAATTCTCTCAAAAAGAGGATTCTAACAAGCCTAAAATAATTAAAATCCTTACTAGATCATTAGATTAATATAGATTTGTATTACTATAAATATTATAATATTTTAATAATACTATATAATATTATATAAATCTAGATCGATATTATGATCTAGTAATTGGATTTTAATAATTTTAGGCTTGTTAAAATCCTCTTTTTAAGAGGATTATTTTGGTAGTTAAAATGTTTAAAATAGTTTAGTAGATCAAAAGTTAGATAATATTAAAATTTTTTATTAATTCATATATAAATTTTTTGCACAATTTGATTGGCTAATAAGGTGTTAGGTGTGGGTAGGTGGGGAAGTAGTGGGGTACCCCTTAAGAAATAAAAATTACCTGATTTATGATAGCTCTTTTATTTTTATAATTTAATTTTGTTTTTTAAAATAGTAGTTTATGTTTTTAGTATTGTTAAAAAATTCACAAACTAAAAAAAAGTTAAAGTAAAATAATTTTAAAGATATATAATACTATTTAAAAAGTAAACAAATTAGTAAAAGCTTGCTTTTATTTTTTTTGCTTTTATATATATTAGTTATAGGGCATGTTCTCTTAAAATAGTCTTAAAATAAGTTTATAATAAAAATTATAATAAAAATATATAAATTTACTATAAACTTTGGGCTGAAGATCCTTCTCAACTTAACTAATTAATCTAAAAAAGAAGAAAATTTTGAGCTTAAAAACCTTAACAAAATTTTGTTCATTTTGTACGATTTCAAAATGTAACTTCATCAAAAACAAATATTTACTAATTTTGAAACAGAAGTTATATATAAAATTGTGCTTTAAACAACTTTACTTAGTCGCAAATAGGGTTCCTCAAAGTTGAATCAATCAAATATTTGAATTTGATTAAATCAAATAAATCCTTAATTTGAATTTGATTTAATTAAATCAAATCAAATTTATTTGTAATTTTTAAAAATTTTAAAATTTTGGTCACTTTTCAAAATTTTACTAAGTTAATTAATTTTCTGTATTAAGTAAAAAATATTCTTCTAATCAAAATAGCCCTAGTTTCATATAAGAATAAAAAGTTGTTTTAATAAAATTTGTGTAAATAGCTATTAAATCTATAGTTTCAATAAAATTTTTCAAATATTTATCAAATCAAATCAAATATTTTGTCAATTTGAATTTAATTTGATTAGAAATTTCTGTATTTAAATTTGATTTAAAATCAAATATTTGATCAAATCAAATCAAATTGCGGAACTTTAGTTGCAAAATATAGGTTATCTTAACAAAAAAGTAGATTAGCTATATACTAAAATTAAAAATTTTTGGTTTGCAATATAAAACCCTTAAGATAATCTGCTTTGGGCCTTTAATCAAACTTGTTAAGCATGTAATTCTACTTGTATTAAATTTAAAATGCATTTTTTTGGACTTTTTACTAAGTAAAAAATAGGATTACCAGTAAAGTTAGAAAAAAATTTTTTTCTTTCAAAAACAATTTTTTTTTAACTTTAATCCTATTTTTTACTTAATAAAAGGTTCAAGAAAATGTATTTCAAACTTAGCATAAGTAGAATTAGGGGCTTCCAGAAATCAGCTGATTTCAGGGGGGTGGGTGGATTAGCTGAAGTATCAGGTATAATTCCGGCCAAAATTTTATAATTCTGGCCAAAGTTACAAAATTATTTTTGATCAAAATTATAAATTTATTAACAATATTTAATAATTAATAACTTTTAATTTACTGGATCAAATTTAATAATTTAACTACCCAAATGATCCTTTCAATAAGAGGATTTTAGCAAGCCTAGAATAAATTTGTGTTACTATAAATGGGTTATAATTTTTTAATAAATTATAAAACTTCTATAGTAACACAAATCTATTTTGATCTTAGATCCAGTAATTGGATTTTAATGATTTTGGGCTTGCTAGAATCCTCTCATTGAGTTGATCATTTTGGTAGTTGAATCATCGAAATTGGCCCAGTAAATCAAAAGTTATTAACAACTGAAAATTAATTTTTAATTGTTAATAACTTTTGATCTACTAGACCAATTTCGATGATTCAACTACCAAAATAATCAGCTCAATGAGAGGATTCTAGCAAGCCCAAAATCAT
>QKWP01002163.1:0-40344 GCA_003550325.1 Gigaspora rosea
AGAGAAGTGTGTAGTTTCTTACAGACATAAAAGAAACTATACTTCCCTCTTGCACACCACTTCACACCCAAAGTAAGGGATCTCAGGAGCCGTGTGATTGTTACTCTATCGGAATTAAAGAAGGCTTCCAGTACTGTAACAAGACAATAAATCTTTATTTTTATATTGAAAATGTTGTTGAACAAAATTTTGACTATTAAAGTACTCCTCGCTTTGACAAACGTAGAGTCCACTATTCCATCAAATATCACGTCAATTCCCCCACCAAAAGATAATAGATTCAATCTGGGAAATCTATCAGCAAGCTGCGAAGATACATTGTCTAAGATTGTTCTTAGTCGTGAATTTCTAATATGCGTTCCAATTCCTGCTCTTCTACCACTTGTACCGATAATTCCTGAAATTGGAAATATTAAAAAAAATCCCAGAGAACTTTTAAATTATCTTGATCCAATTGATCAATTCTCCAATATTATCTGTTTAGTACCCAAATGCTCCGATAAGGGTGTTCAAAGCGCAATTCAGGAGATATTAAATAGATGTACAACAGAACTAAATAACAATAACACAATTGTGGGTTTGATTTATGGCGCTGCCGTTTTCTATTCTCCATTGAGAGATTCAATATGCTTTAAAAATAATAATGTATTCTGCATACACGAAACTGCCAATATCACCTTACTTTACCTAACTCTCTGTTTAATATCACGAATAACACTATTATAGATGCTATTGCCGTTGCTGACCCAGAACAAGTCTGTACACAGTGCAATAAGGACATAATTAATACTTTTGGCAATTTTCTTAAAAACAATACTTTCGCATTACAAGTACTTGCTCAGGCGGGAATTAACCAAACACTTATTGATACAATGAAAATTGGTGTTGCTGTCAAATATGGTATTAATTTCGAGGGTAAGTGAAATTATTATGGGTAATAAAGACTAAAATATCAGTATACTCAAACTAATTATAATTTTCTGCATTAATAGATGGTGAGGTCCCTAATAATTCATCCCAATGAATTTATGTTTTGTTATCGTTACTAAAAAATTTTGGTCTTTACACGATAAATAAAAGTATTTTATGCGATAAATTTACATAGATTTTAACAAAAAAAGCTAATCAACATCAAGTATCAATTCATAATTTGCAAACCTGTTATTAACAAAATGGTTAAATCATAAATTTGAATTCACAATCTTCTAATTGGCTTTGTTCTAATTTTAGAGCATTATATTTTCAAATAATTTATTGAATATTTATTTTAATTCTAAAAAAAATTCACAATATATAAATAAGAACCAAATTTTAATTAAAAATAAATACTTTCAAATTGGCTATAAAATGTTGAATAGTAGTTTTCCTTGTCCATTCTCCAAATATGAAATACCAGGTACGTAGTTATGGTTGCATAACAGAGTGTGATTTCCCAGCCATCTAGAATGGCGCGTAAACAAAATCTTGCTTTTGATTGGGTGTTAAAAATCCGTGTTTCACATGTTAATATACTATGCTGGTGTAACATACTGTTATATTTGATATTCGTATTACTTTGAGATGATGGAACAGATCGACTTAAGATTCAAATTTCGTTTATTGCAATTTATTTGGATATTTAATTCGATTTTATTGAGCTTTTTTATTATTAATATCTGATTTAATGATATCAGGTTCACTCAGTTTCGATCAACTCACAATAATTACTTCACAAAAAAAAAAACTTAATTCACAGAGAATAATCCCAGGCAAGGTTTTTTCAGTCGATTAATTAGCAGACAAGCCTGTTTATAAAAGTTATTTCACCAACAGCTAATTTCGCAAGTAAGTTAATTCCAGCCATTGTTGTTAAAGCTAAGTATAGGTTTATATTATATACAAAATGAATTTGACTGTGAATTAATCTTTTGTAAAACCTTGCTGTAAATTAATTATTTTATGAACTAAAGTTTTCAATAAAGCGGTTATTGGTGAAATAATACGGACTTAGGTTTGTTTATTTATTATGTGTCGATTGTAGGGTTCAGGGCATGGGTAAATATTTGGAATGCCCATATGAGCATACCTTTAGGCCAGACCAAGTTGATTATGTGTTTTAGATTACCCCTCTCCCCTCCAGGGGGGTGGGGGAGAGGGGTTTACTTAGTAAAATTTTAAAAAATTTTTTTTTAAAAAAAAAAAAATTTCTGAAATTTTCTGTGACTATATAAAAATTTTCTGAAATGTTCCATAGTCCTATATATATCTATCAAATTTTTTTTGCTATGAGGGAGTGGGAGCTCTGAGAAGGGGGGTAATGTAGAACATATAATCGAAGAGTAGAGGCATGCCCATTTAAGTTCACATAATTACAACCTATTATTAGCCAATCATATGGCATATATTACAGGATTTGCATTAATAGAATTCTTTTTTTTTATTCAAATTTGCTTTATGAAGTATACTACACAGTGGCTTTTGATATAACAGAGACTAAGTAAAATCTTGATAAAATGGATTAAGATTCAATTTCAGATCATAATAAATACTATTTGATATAATGGATTTACTAATTAAACTCTCGATAAAGCAGATTTTAAAAAATTCTTCCTAAGGTACTACATTATATTGAGAGCCACTGTGTATATCTATAAATTTTGAGTTCAAAATCTTTATTCTATATCATATTTTGCGCAAAATCATATGATATATTAGAATTCACATTTTAAAAGCTCAACATATAACCCAATCATGATATTGAATTGGGCAATTAGATTAGAAGTTTATAGACTATAATATATTTTTTGCATGTTAAGGTTTGTATAGGTTGGGTTAGGTTAGGGTTAAATATTGGCATGCCTTTTGGCCATATGGCATGCCCTAAAGGGCATGCCCATACCACCCTTGTCAATTGCTTTAGTTTATTTTAAAAGCGCATAACTATTTTTTTTATATAAGAGAAGTGCCATTTATTATATAATTTATTTTTATTAGAAGGTCATACCCTCTCAGGGCCCCTGAATAGACTATAAAAAATGTTCATCATGATAATTAACATGATATCTACTATGTTTACTACAAGTCACTCTCGTTATAGTGAAGTGATCTGTTCCATTAATAAAAATTTTTTAAAAATTCATTATATTGAGAGTTTGATTAGTAAATTCACTATATTGAGAGAATTTTATATAAGCTGGCTTTGAGCTTAACTTCACTATATCAAGATTTTAATTAGTCTTCACTATATCGAGAGTTCACTATAAGAGAGTGATTTGTAGTATTAAAATGTCAAAATTGTATAGTTACACTTATGTTTTTTAGGAAATTGTATTATTAAGTGTACAACCAAAGGTGATATAAAAAAAATAATGTGATATAAATGTATTCAGGGGTCCTACCCTCTTCCCGTGATCAAATTAGCAGCCAATAATAATTTCTATATATAATTTTGAGACGTTATAAACTGCTAACTCTTCTTGAAATTGTATAATAAATGGTATGTCCCTAACAGTAGGCATTTTTGATTATCTCTTAAACTGACCGTTTTGGCGAGCAAATTTGCTCACTAAAATTGGTAAACGGAAATTTTATAGAGTAAAAAAAAATTATGAAAATCTTTACTTAAATCGGATAAAACACTTCTTAAAGCATAGATTACATGTGCATTCCACAAAAATTAAATATAGCGCATGTCATGTAGTAGAAACAAAAGACAGAAATCAGGTCATGCAAAAAATACAACGTAATTATCATGAATTTTTTTTTTGTAGTTCAAAATTTTGGGTCATCAGGACAGATTAAAGTACCACATGCTTAAGTGAAGTTTATAATGCGGTCAAGAAGTTTATTATTTGCATTAGTATCATTTAAAATCATGGTTCTGGCAGTACCAAATTGAATTTTTAGGATTGTCAATTTTTGGAATTTTGAATGCAAAATTTAACACTTGATCATATGATTTTAAGTACTATCAAGATGACGTATAGATTAGCGAATAGATAAATTAAAGATGTGTAAAATGTATGCAATTAAACCAAATTTAATAAATAATAAATATTTGAAATGTTTTTTTTTTGTCGAATTTTTTTATTCATCGTTTTTGGCCACAGAGAGCAGTTCACCCACCCACCCATTATTCACCACTACCCATCCATTCACCCACCAATCCATTCACCCACCCATCCATTCACCCACCCAATTAATATTGGCTTTGGCCCATAGGACCGCTTTACTACTCACCCACCCAGCTAACATTGTTAATTATTCTTTAATGTAAAATCCAAGAAAACAATTTCGACTCTTGTTGCAACAGAGAGGCACATTACATGATAAACACCAAATTTGGCTTTGATGTGGTGTTTTACAATCCATCTCTAACTCCTTAATGTTTGCTAGCCAAGCACACCATCGGCATGCTTCTTATTGTTTTTTTCACGCAGGAAGATGATTTCCAGGTAACACTGAAAGCTAAAAGTGCTTCGTGACTTTAGATTTTTCATTTCTTTTAAACCTTCGCTATTCTTTGATTGAGGTCCACTTTTACTATTCGCAAAATCAATAAGATCACAAACAAGTTCATTACGGAATTCTTTATGTTCAAGCTTTGATTCTAAAATCTTGGTGATTAAATATGCATTAATAATTGAAGTATCCAAAAGCCAAAAAAAAAGAGGCATCCAATTGTGCTGCGCAGTTAGTTGGGTGTCATAATAGGATCGAAGTTGATTAGCAACATCCACACCATTCATGTTATTATTGTAACTATCGATTACTTTGGTGATTTTTAATTTTTTTTGGTTCAGCACCAAATACTATATGCACTTTTGCTACGTTAGTGCTTGTTTCTCTTGGTCGACGTCGTTCTCATTCAATTTTCTATTCTTCACCCACAAGACCGTGAATTGTCGATAACATCGTAACTGGCCCATTGTCTTGCCAGAAAATAGCCAACTTACCATTTACTTCAACTCCAGAATGAATATCCCAATCCAATTTGATATACTTGTCAATTTTTAATTCTTTTGAAAACCCGGATGATGTTTTTCGAATAGTTCTGCAGGCCCCAACACCAATTCATCGAAGATACTGAAAGAGAGAAACACCGGTAAAGTAATTGTCCATGTATATATTGTAAGGATATTGTTGATATTGAAGTTGTTCAGCAAGGTGAACAACTAGGGACCCAACTTTGCTAAGACCATTCACTTGGGGCACATCATTCAGAGCAACGTGCGATATTGGTAGAAAAGTATAAGTGAAACCAAATTGACAAAGAGAAAAAATCTTAAAACCCTCTGGAATGGGTTTATTCTTAATTCGAA
This sequence comes from Gigaspora rosea, assembly GCA_003550325.1. Taxonomy (NCBI): domain Eukaryota; kingdom Fungi; phylum Glomeromycota; class Glomeromycetes; order Diversisporales; family Gigasporaceae; genus Gigaspora; species Gigaspora rosea. Next base: position 5,301 of record QKWP01002163.1, read on the forward strand.
CTGTAAGACACTTCTTCCGGAAAACCGGATCATTATCTCAGCTACAGAAATATTGGAGCCTGGTATGTAGTACTGTTTTGAAGCCTTGCTAACATGTGAAAGTAACAGTTCTACTTTTTTAAAATAATGGTTTAATTTTGATGCAGGGGTGGGAGGGGAGACATGAAGAAATCTTTTTATTAATTCAAAGCACTTCAATGACATAAACTTAGAAATATGATGAACCGGGAGTTTTGGATCTTCATTCCAATATTGGTCAAGGGACAGCAACTTAAAAAGTCCCTGGTAAATAACCAGAGCAACCCAGACAAGAAGCTCTTTGCAGATTACGTTCTCCCATCGTTTGCCACTGGTACCTGCACCATTTATCAAAGCATATTTATTCGTATTTGTAACTATTGTATCCATTATATATAGTAAAAAAAAGTAAAAAAAAAATGATTGACCTGGAAACACCAACATCAAGGTATGCTGACAACTGAACACTTGTATAATGTAATGAACTTGGGTGAACCAATGGTTCAAAGTTTGAGTAGTGGTGGTGGCAGTTACGGGGTTTGTTTGCTCTTTTTCTTGTTAATACTTCTTGTGTCTGTTGCAGCATTTTAATCCTCGTTCTCATCATCTGAATCTGATTTATTTAAAAAATATTGACGAACTTTCAATATTGGTATGTATTCATCATTTTCATTGTATATCTCTATATTTTCTAAAAGAGACGACGACGAACTTGCAAATGACGAATTTGTGTATAGTAAATCTTCTAAAGACATTTTGTTTTTTTTTAAAACTTTTTTTTCTTTTTTCTTTTTTTTCTTTTAAGTAAGGGTTTTATTCACGGCGGCTTTGTGCATAGCAATCATATGCAGGTTTTACAATGGTTACTTAAACATTACATCATAATACATTTGAGAAATTGTAAAATGGAAGCTAATTGGCTGTGAGGTAAACTCTAATTCTAGCTTAGCAATATAGGGGGACAAGCTTAGTAAAGCTTGGCGCGGTTATACAAAAATTGTTAAAAAAAGATTTTAGCAGGCAAATTTGCCCACTGGATGGTTTAAGAGATAGTAACTGCTTTTTTTTTGTATTATTATTATAAAAATTTATAAAATTTAAAAGTTGTAAAGGGCATACCAGTTATTACGTAATTTTTACCATAGATATATAGTCAGAGGTAGTGATCATGTTTATAATTATATTAATCAATTAGAATTGGATAAAATGATCACATCATACATGGGTAGAGGTGGTTACTAAGTAAAAAATATTACATAATAAATAGCATGCCCCTAACTAATATGCTAAATAGCCTATATATAAATAGAAGCTGGGTATAAAAGGATAACAAAATATGATATAACAGTGTTAAGTACAATTATAATTGACAATAAATTGTATAAGCATATCTGATAACACGAAATAATGCAGTATATAAAAGAAAGGTGGCTACTATACATACCCCCTAAATTTGCTATTCATACCTCTATCAAAATTAAAAAATTTTATAACTTTGAGCGAAAATATTCTGACAACCATTTGACTAAATTCAATAAAATTTTTTATTTGAATTATATGAATTTGTAGAATTAAAACAAAACAACTGGGTGTGAGTTAGTAGAAAAGGGCCAAATTTTTTCTAAATAAAAGTTTTCTTGACTTTAAGCTTAAATATCTTAACAACTATATCAGCAAATTTATAATAGCGTAATCTTACGTAAGGTCTTATGAACCGTAATATAAGCAAAATATTACGTAATATATTTCGAAATATTTCGAAATATCAATATTTCGAAATATTACGAAAGTAATTTCGAAATATTTCAAAATATATTACGAAATATTTTGAACCCTTTCAAAATATGTTACGAAATATTTCGAACCCTTTCAATTATTTTAGGACTAGAAAACCAAGCTGGATCAGTAGATCTGTAACCTGGATTGCGCATTAGACTGATTTTTCAAAATAGTTCGAAATAGTTTGATGATGTTCAAAATTTGTACTACAAGATCAGATTAGATCTTTTGTTTATAATTAAATCTTCTATTTTGTTTTTTTTCACTTTTTTATTTTCCTTCCTTTTCGTTCCTTTCATTCCTTTTCATTTTATTTTTTGTTTTCTTTTGTTTTTTTCATTTTATTTTATTTATTTATTTTTTAATTTTTTTATTTTATTTTTATTTCGGCACTTTACAAGAAAAACAAACACTTTTTGAAACCTTGCGCATGCCAACTACGACTTCCGACACATTCAAGAACACACCCCCAGCAATTTCTAAATTTTCAAAAACGCTTCTTTGAAGAAATGGTGAAATGGTTACAAGTTTTCGCAAGTTTTCTCAAGTCTTCACAAGTTTTTGCGAGTTCTTGCAAGGCTTTGCTTCATTTATTTTTTTGTTTCATGTTTTTTGTTTTTGTTTTTTTTGTTTATTTTTAAAAATTTTTTATTAATTTATTTTATTTTGGCACTTTACGAAAACAGAACCCTTACTTCCTGGCACTTTGCAAGAAAACCAACACGGACTTTTTAGGCACTTAAAGACTTTTTTGGAATTTCAGAATTTGCAAGAACGCGAACAGTTTTTGCAAGTTCTTGCAAGGTTTCGCTTTATTTATTTTTTGTTTTGTGTTTATTGTTTTTGTTTTTTTAGTTTAATTTTTAATTATTTTATTTATTTTTATTTTGGCACTTTGCGAGAAAAACTAAATCTTTTTGAAACCTTGTGCATGCCAACTACGACTTTCGACACTTTCAAGAACACATACCAGCAATTTCTAAATTTTCAAGAATGCTTTTTTAGAGAAATAGACGCAAGTTTTCACAAGTTTTCACAAGTTTTCGCAAGTTTTTGCAAGTTCTTGCAAAGTTTCGTTTCATTTATTTTTCATTTCGTGTTTTTTTGTTTTTGTTTTTTGGTTTATTTTTAAAATTTTTTTATTAATTTATTTTATTTCGGCACTTTGGAGAAAACATAACTTTTCGAACCCTTGCGCATTCCAACAACGACTTCCGACACTTTCAAAAATGATAGAAAACAAAGAAGTGAAGATAATAGCTAACTGTAGAGTGAGCGAAAATAAGTATATAGGGCTAGTTTTTTGTATATAGTAATAGAATTAGATGAAACAAAGTGCAAAAGTAGTTTAAAATATTTGTAATAATGTAAAAATAATATGTAATATATAATAAAGTATGTAATATTAATTAAAAATGTATATTTAATAAATATAAAATATAATATATAATAATAAATAAAAAAATAAAAATTTTATATTAAATTGCGAAACCGTGCGAAATATTGCGAAAACCTGTAAAAAAGCATGATTATGTGAATATGTATATCGTTTATTTATTTTTTAAAAAATTTTGAAAATTTGCGAAAATTTGCAAAATATTGCGAAACAATGTGAAAATATCAAAATATTACCTCCTGCACATTAGTTTATTGATCTGCATGAGTATGCGACCCCTGTAGGAGGGGTAATTTGCATTTTTTTTATTTGCAATAAATTTCGAAATATTTCGAAATAATAACCGTAATATTACCTTAATATAGCGTAATATATTGCGTAATATGCCATATCAATCATAAGATTTTCATAATATTACAGGCCATAATATCTTACGTAAGATTACGTATATATAATTTGCTAATGTATCTTAATAAATTTAATAATTTTTTTTATTTTAATTCTATATAATTTCAAGATTAAAACAAAAAAATTTTTAGCTAATTTGATTAAATAGTTGTCAAGATATTTTAGTTTAAAAATTAAAAATTTTACTAAAAATGATTTGTCCCTTTTCTACTGACTCACCCCCAAATGTTCATTGAATTTAGAAAGATAGTTGTTAAGATACCTTCACTCAAATTTAAAGAAAAATCAAATGTCTATCAAAATAAAAGCTGCGCCAAAGTTTTTTAAAATTTTGAGCGAAGATATCATAACAACCATCTAACCAAATTTGATAAACTTTGTTTTTTGAATTCTATAAATTTGTTGAATTCAAATAAAAAAAGTCCATTAAATTTGGTCAGATTGCTTCAAGATATCTTTGTTCAAAGTTTTAAAAACTTTGGCACAGCTTTTATTTTTCCTATAAAAAAAGTGGTATAACAGATTGGTGTTGGGAATACTCGAAATAGCATGGATCTTGTGGCATGTACAGGAACATTTTACGGAATGGCACAATAAAAATGGCACAGACATTGTGGCAAAGGGTAGCATGTAATATCACATTATATGAAATGGCACATTCAGATAACATGTATATATATATTACATACATGTTGGCTCATAATATGTGTTGGCTCGTTTTGTGGAGAGCAAAAGATCAGTAAAGGATTTTTTTTTAAAAAAAAGAGTGATATCTCATGATTTCACTAATAAAGCTTTCCTGTTTGTCTTAACAAAAAAAATTTCTTACAAAATTTTGCTTCATATACAGGTAGCTTGTTTATCTTATATTGATTACTTTTGTAAATTTATGGTTTAATAGTTAATCCACATTGTTATTGCAGTGGCACATAAATTTACATTCATTACCTGCACCAAATTCTGTGCTGATTCGATTAGTAAACTGCTACAAAACCTGAGCTATTTATGGTCCAATTGGCACAGGCACATGGTCCTATATAGTCCACTAAATTTGAACCAACCTGGGCCATATCCATACAAATCCAGACCTTGACCCATGCCAAAATGATCTGTGCTCATCTGATTCTATCCCAGGCCTATACAGTACATTTTTCTTATAGGGTTTAATAGACATTTTGATTTTTTTTTAACTTTAAGTGAAGGCTTCTTGACAACTATCTACTAACTTTTTTTTATTTTAATTCTATATATTCATATAATTCAAATAAAAAAAAGTTCATTGAATTTAGAAGGTTGTCAAGATACCTTCACTCAAAGTTGAAAAAAAATTAAAATGTCTATCAAAATAAAACAGTGCCAAAGTTTTTTTAAAACTTTGAGCAAAGATATCTTTGACAACCATCTGACCAAATTCGATGAACCTTTTTTTATTTGAATTATATGAATTCATAGAATTCAATAAAAAAAGTTCATCAAATTTGGTCAAATGATTGTCAAGATATCTTTACTCAAAGTTTTAAAAAACTTTGGCACAGCTTTTATTTTGATAAACATTTTGATTTTTCTTCAACTTTGAGTAAAGATATCCTGACACACATCTAATTAAATTTATTGAACTTTTTATTTAAATTATATGAATTTATAGAATTAAAATAAAAAAAGTTCATTAAATTTAGTCTAATGGTTGTCATGAAACCTTCACTCAAATTTAAAGAAAAATCAAAACACCTATCAAAATAAAAGCTGTACCAAATTTTTTTAAAACTTTGAACAAGGATATCTTGACAGCAATCTGCCCAAATTCGATAAACTTTTTTTTATTTGAATCCAATAAATTCATAGAATTCAAATAAAAAACTTCATCGAATTTATTCAGATAGTTGTCAAGATATCTTCACTCAAAGTTTTAAAAAACTTTGGCGCAGCTTTTATTTTAATAGACATTTTGATTTTTCTCTAACTTTGAGCGAAGGTATCTTGACAACTATCTGACTAAATTCAGTGAACTTTTTTTTATTTTAATTCTACAAATTCATAAAATTCAAATAAAAAAAGTTTATTGAATTTAGTCAATGTTTTCAAAATATCTTCGCTCAAAGTTTTAAAATTTTTTAATTTTGATAGAAGGTATAAATAGCAAATTTAGGAGGTATTTATAGTAGCTGCCAAAAGGAAATATGGGCAATTAAATTAATATTATATAGTTATAGATATGTAATATCCAATAACTGCTTTATTTGGTATGTAAAAGATTTGAAGGATCATTTTATATAACAAATAATACATCTGGCTTTGAATTTAATATAGTAGGCTTAGACACAAAAAGTCTCATGTTGCGAGCACATTATATTAAAAGCATGTTGTACTGTTGAAACCTCTAATAGGAATTTAATATTTTTTTAATAAAAATAAAACTTGAGCATAATCAAGTCCATTTAACATATAAATATAAGTTCATAATAATTTTTGTAATTGCTTTTTTTTAGAGGTTTAGTTTTCGGGCTATTATCCTTTAGAATTTTGTTCTTTTGTGGTTTAGTACATCAGAATGTTTATTTAAGCAAATGACATATTTTGATGCTTGGGATATTGGCACAAAACCAATTTATTTAATTTATGTAAATTGTATATTTTGTATATTATAAAGCAAATTATATTGTCTAATTGAACAGAATTATAATCCTAAATTATATTATAAAAATATATAATATACTAAATATCATATTTTATTGGCTTAGATTTACTATTGGGTGCTTCTTGCTTTATCTCTTGAGAATAATATTCTATAAATAAAACTAGTTATAATATAAATGCCTTATATAGCACTTGGTTCTTTACATGATACATATATATACTATTAAACCTCCCTAATATGATATGTATAGCAGACAGGTTTGTGTCAGTATTACAATGTTATCAGATTTGAAAACATTATAAACTATTTGATTTGTACTGACTTGGTATAGTAATTTTTTATCAGATTTGGCAGGTTTTTGATTTTGGCAGAATTAGTTTTGGAAGGTTCAATAGTATTAGATTTATATATCTGAAACTGACTTGGTAGATCAATTTTTTATCAGATTTGGCAGGTTATTGATTTTAACAGGATTGGTTTTGGAAGGCTCAACAGTATAAAAATTTTACAGCATAATTTTTAATCATAATTGCAATTTTAACTTATAGTTAATTAAAAGTTCATATTAATAATTATTGTATTTGAAACTAAAATATAAATACTGCTAAAATAGTAAAAGATCATATTAAGGCCAGACCAATTTAATTCAGTAGTTTACATTACTCTCCTTCTGCCTTCCCCCATTTTTTAGCATAGTAGAAGGTTATTTGATTGGTTATTAAAACCCCAGAAAATATATAGATCATTATCTGGATAAAGTATCAGCTATACCTAGGTGAATTTTTTTATTCTCAAAACTTTCAAAGGATTGTTTAAAAAACACATATTGTGTCTTATAATATATTTATAATAACTAGTTTATATTTCACAATGTATATAATATTATTTGTTTCACAATAAGTACACTATTTATTTTACAACAAATACTTTAAATTTTGAAACACAATCTGCTATATAATAACATATGGAGGACATCAATAGAAAAGGGTCAAATTTTTTCTAAATAAAAGTTTTTGCAACTTTAAGTTAAAATAACTTAACAATTACTTAACCAAATTCAATAAATTTTTTTTATTTTAATTTTATATAGTTATTAAATTAAAACAAAAAAAAATGTATTAAATTTAATATAGTAGTTGTTAAGGTATTTTAATTTAAAATTAAAAAAAAGTTACTAAAAATGATTTGTCCCTTTTCTAGTGTTGTCCCCCATATATTAATGACTCCATTTTGATCATAGTCACAACTTTAGCAGGTTTTTGGTAATAAAATATCTTGTGTCCATTTTTGTTATCTCTAATTCTATTATAATAAAAGATATCAACAGTTTTTATTTCCAATAGCATTACCCATATCTGCTAATTTTGATTATAAATGAATGCTTTTATTTATTTTCTTTAACTTTAATTTCATTTTTATCACAATATCCAACATCATGCATTCTATAACATTATTGCAAAGTATATTTGCTGATAATTTTTCTACTTTGCCAAGACTATTTTACATGGATCCAGAGAGGTTAATGTAGTGTTCTTGCAAAATACATCTGCTATTACTTTCTTCTCTATGGTTCTATAAAATTATTGTGAAGATCAAAATATTTAGCATTACACATATCAGCAAATTTTTGGTAATAAACAAATACTTTGTATTCTTCTTTTATAACTCTAATTTAGATTTTTCATATCCATTTTTGAAATATTCCATGCTATTAAGAAGTTAGTTAATATCACCAAAAAACTTTTTAAAGGCATTATATGCTTATTTGAATCTTTATCGCTATGTAATTATTAATTAAATTTTGAATTATTATGAATAAATACAAATCAATTTCAATATCTTCTTTAAATGACTGATACACGTCACTCTGGTTATATCAACATTTTGGGTTCATTAGTAAAAAAATTCAAAATGTTGATATAGTAAGTTATATCGACATTTTATATTAAATTTTTGAAAAAAAAAGTCAGTATAAAAAGATTTTACTATGATATCGTTATATCCAGATGTCAGTATAACCAGAGTGACGTGTATTGCTTATTTCCATATTTAATATTGTAATGTTTAACTTGATACTTATTAACTAATAAAAATATTTGCTGAAGTGGCATAAGTAGGTTTGATACTGTATATTCAAAGTATATTTAGATTTAATTTAATAGATTCTTGTAATTAGCAAAATAACAGTTTGTATACATTATTCAAAATATGTTTGTAACAAGTTTAGTATTTTTCGCTCTTTATCCTTTTTTTGGTTTTTTTTTTTTGCAAAAGAAAATACAATTAAAAAATACTATGCTAAGCTAACACTAATAACAATATAGATTAACTTTTATTTAATGTTTAACATGATACAAAAATATAATTTTTGGTTTCTAGTTTCAAAAGTTCATATCATTCTGAATTATCTTTTCAAATAATCTTTCGATTCCAACCTGGTACACATTTTCTAGATGCTTTAACAATGATGCCTAACAAGTGATAAAACCCTCATTATTGACAATTAATAAAACTATTTCATCAAGTGACTTTCAAATAACAAATTGATAATTGATGAAATCTATAGTAATTAATAAAACCTATAATGATTGACAAAACCTATGATAATTGACAAAACCTAAACAATTTCTGTGCTGAAAATCACTTTTAATCTCAAAATTGTATATCAAAACCAATAGAATTACAGTATTATATATAACAAAACAAATGTAAAAACAAAAAACTATGCAAATTTTATTATAGCTGTTTTGAAAATAGTAGAACACGTAATAAATTTTTGTTTTTGTAATAAAAAAATGTAGTTTAAAAATAAAAATTCAGCTAAAACAAAATATAATATGATTTATACTATAAATGGTTAATATTTAAATAAAGATGTTTTAAAAGATTAAAATTAGTTTATTAAATTAAAAAAAATTAAACAAAATTTTTTATTCTCCCAAAATTTTTGAATTTTTAAACTTTGAGTGATGATATTTTGACAACTACTAAATTAACTTTAATACTACTTTTTATTTGAATTCTACAAATTTGTAGAATTTAAATAAAAAAAAGTATATCAAATTTGGCTCTATAGTTGTCAATATACTGTTTTCTAAAACTTTTAAAAAATTCAAACTGACTAATCAAAATAAAGGTTGTGTCAAAATTTATAGCAATACTAGTGATAATTACAAGTGGTAATAAATAGCAAATCTTATTATATTTGAGTGATTATATCTCAATATTTACCGTACCAAATTCAATAAATTTTTTTATTTGAATTGTACAGATTGTAGAATTTAAAGTTTATTAAAATTGATTTGAGTTATCAAAATATCATGCTCAAAGTTTAAAAAATTATAATGCAGCCTTTATTTTGATCAACTATCAAGCCAAATTTGATGATCTTTTTTTTTATTTGCATTTTACAAATTAGTAGAATTCAAATAAAAAAAAAAAGTTCATTAAAATTGACTTTGTGGTTGTCAAGATAATGTTGCTCAAAGCTTTAAAAAATACCAAAATAAAGGCAGAGCCAAAATTTTTTAGACTTTGAGCGATGATATCTTAACAATCACTAAGCCAATTCAATAAATTATTTTAATTAAATTCTACAAATTTGTAGAGTTCAAAAAAAAAAATTATCTAAAAAATTTTGGCACAGCTTTTTTTTATTAAACATTATAGTTTTATCAATTATTCAGGTTTGTTAATCATTAGTGGTTTTGTTAATCATTAGAGGTTTTATCAATCATCAGAGGTTTTGTTAATCATTAGAGGTTTTGTCAATTATTAGAGGTTTTATCAGATAAAACCATGATGAAACCTTTTATTATTGCAAAAATAGTTTTGCCAGACATACTAATATACAATTTTTGTGACATTTTTTATCATTATATTTGTTTTTTTGAATAATTGATAAGCAGTCTGGATATTTTTAATATAAGTTTATGCCTTTATACATGATACCAGTATTTCTTTTTGGAGCATTGCTTAGGTATTGTACTATTTAATTAATTAATTTTTTTTTTTTTAAAGCAAGGATTTGCCTCAGTTTTTTATTAAATTTTATATAAGTTATAGTAGTTATATAGTAATTCAAAGAAAATTATGTACTTAATTACTAAACTAAGGCTTAGGCTAGTTTATCCATTACCAAAACTTTGCCAAGAAGAGCCAAAAATCCTTTCTGCTCAGTCTATGATATTGTTAATATATTTTGGGAACACGTTGTATTCAGTAAACATTTCTTGATACTTATTATTTTGTGTCTGCATTGCATGAAGTTGTCTTTTTGCAATGTGTGGATTGTATATGTAAGGATACATTTCAGCTAATTGGGTGCCAGTTTTGGTTTGGTTACTTGACAGTGTAATATTTATACTATTTGCTTGTTGATATCATAGTGCCCATATATTTTTTTTATATAAACTGCTATCTTGTACAAGATGTATACTAAGAAGCTGCATTGGGATTTATTTTGCTATATTGTGCAGTTAGCTCTCTTTTACTATTAGAGGAAGCAGGTCTAAATGATGCAGGTTGTTAATAATTTTAGCTGAAATTACTCTTTGAGTCATATTGAGTATGGGTAGTGCAGGCATTGTATTTGTGAAGTGCAGTAGTTATGATATTCTTGATAACTTTCTTAGACTTGTGGTGTTATCATTACAGGTTAGCATGTGATAGTTGTTTTCAGACTTGTTGTTGCAGTAAATACATGCTGTGCTAGTATGTTTCTTGGGATCTCAATTGTTTAGTACTTCTGCTATAGATAGCTCCTCTAGCAAAAGTTTAAGTTTGAAGGCTTTGGAGTTGAGTGGTTTGGATTTGTTACTCTGGAAGTTGGCAGGCACTTGTAGTTTAAGTAGTTATAAAAGGTATTCCAGTCTGTATCTTCTCTTAGTGGGTTCCATGCCTAAAGGCACCTATGGGTGTGCCATTTGCTAAATACTGTAGTATAAGAAAAATCTTATTTTGGCCATAGCTCTAACTCTAACATAAGGCTTTATTACTTTAAAAATTTTTAACAATTCGATATAGAAAAAAGTATGCCAATGCAATCAAATCATAGTACATATTATGGTATGTGAGTTGTGTAAGAAAAAGTGTTTTAAGTAAGATATATTCCATGGGTATTACAATTATAAACTTGTTATATTTTATTGTATGATTAAAGTTGGCATATACAAAAAGATTATTATAAAGGGTACTATTAATGCAGTAACATTTCTGTACTTTACAAAAAAGCGCCAAATATTGATTTGCTAAAAATAAGTCACTTAATAGCGCTGATAATGTACTATTAAATATAATGTTTTTGCTAAAATGGTATTTTTTTTAGCACTTTATTATTATAATTTAATCTTATAGATATATTTGCCAATTATTATAATAATAAAATGCTAATATTGGCAATATGGATGCAATAATTTAGTACAAATAAAGTTCTAAAAATTACTAATATTTAACTAATATATTAGGTAGTTAATGGTGCTGATAATGAAGTAATTTTTTAATAAATTATTAAAATAACTAATTTAGTGTCAATAATGTGCTTTTTATTGCTTATATTTGGCTAACTAATGCAAATTTGAAAATTCTAAAATTTTGTAAAGTATGTTATTGATAATTTAAATTATGTTCGAAATCCAAAGGTCACATTTGTTTGGAGATCACCAGTAAATTCCAAAAGACATTGTAACGAAATTTTCTTCTTATGAACGGCTAATTCATAAGTGGTTTTACGATCGCTAAATTTATGTTTCTGAAAGCAAGATAAATTTAGTTAAATATGTATAAATATGAATAAAAGTAATCCATTCAATTTACCTTTGTATCTCTTCTGAAAGTCAAAGTCCCATCAGGATTACATCCATGAAGTTTTGTTATGACTTTCTCTAAAAGAAAAATTCTTTCATTTAATTAAATAGAATACAGAAATTATTTTTGGTTGCATATCATACCATTATTTTTTATTCCAGTTCCATCCCATCTAACTTCAAGGATCATTTTATGTTCCCCAGATTTTTTGACTTTGAGTAGCTGGGGTATAATACGCTTGGCAATGTTGACATCCTTGGCAGTATAAGAGGAGTCAATTAAAAGAAAAAATGCAATAATAAAGATTAAGACAGACTGGCTGCGAGGATTCATTATTGATTAATATTTTAATTTATTTTTGAAGAAAAACGTGGCAAATAAAAGTACTTATATAAGAAAATATCTATATATCACGTATAGTAATTGCAAAATTTAATAGAATGAGCATTGATCAGCCAGCTAATCCTGCAAATCGAATAGACTGAATTATATTTAACCTGTATTTCTTTGAAACAAATTTGTCAATCATAATATATGCATGTGATAAGCTCCAAGAGTTTCGATTACTTTAGTGAAAAATCTTTACCACAAAAATTCAAGATTCTTGGAGTTCTTATTAAAATGAACATGACAATTATTCAATATTTGACTTTAGAATTTTAATATTATTTAAAGATTTATTTTATTCAAAGAAGAATTTGGCGATAAAGTTTGTTTAAAAAACTTGTGAAATTATTAAATTTACGAATTTAATTTGGTTTTTTTTTTCATTCAATAACCATAAATATCAATTCATACTCCTAAAAAAAAACAGATTTTGAAAATTGCGAATAAACGTAAAAGGGACAATCTGTCCGCGTCTCTGAAATTACGTGATTCTGAATTACACATGTATTTCTCGATTTTCACCAAGCCGAGGTCAATTCTTGATGCAGAATAGGATACCAGATAATAATTACTTTTTAGTAATTACATTGAATATCTAAATATATTAAAAAATTCCGATCTTCAGTTTAATCCGAAATTCAAGCTAATACTTTTAAGGTTCTTGTACGGCGTAACAGAAGAACTGCACATGCCTAAACAAGATAGAAATAACTTGGGGATGCAAGTTTGTTATGTCGAAAATTTTACGAAATAATCTGTGCTACCCACCAGGATGAGCATGACAGTCATGAAAATAAACCTGGAAAAAGGTAAATTTATGCTTATTTTTATTTTTTTTTTTAAAAAAAAGTAGTAATTATCTTATCAGATTCGGGTTAGACAAGGCACAAGATAATATTCCTACCGTTGCCAAAAACAAATGCGGATGTGTTCTATGCAGGAATGCGAACATTATTGATTACATTGTTAAAATTTATATGAACATTCGAATGTATTCTTTTATTGTATGAAAATTTAGCGAACATGGCAAGCATATAGTAATTAATTTTTATTCGTTTTTATTTATTTATTTAATTTTTTTACTTTATTATCATTAAAATTGTTTCTAAAATTTTTTTTCACATTTTTTTTAGTAATTGGTAAATGGATACCGATCCTAAAATAATACATGCCATTTCACAAATAACACATGCCAATTCAGATCGAAATAAATTCAGAAATTACGCGATACAGATCCACTTATTTAAGTAAAACTCCTTGTAAGAAATATTAGTATTGCTTTATTATGAGTAAAAATTTTCCATTTCCGAATGCTGTTGTACTAATGATATAGCAAAGTTTCAAATGTAATTGGTCAATTTCTTATTCTGTAAAATAAATTACTATGTTGCGTTTATCATCGCTGAAAAAAACACTCAAATATTAAAAAATTTTAAGTGCATTCTTTAAGCATTCATACTAGAATATCTTATTTTCATAATTTTCATACTATATTTTCTGTGTATTCCTAAATGATAATCGGATAATCATACTATAAAACCCATATGAAGTTCACGTGATTGTCTGGACGTCTAGACATTTGGAAGACCTTTCTTATATAAACACTTTGTTCTACCGTTCTCATCATTAAAATAAATTAAAAACCTGATCTAATTTATGAATATGAATTACCAATCCATATTCATTATTGTATTTTTCTTTCCTCTTCTTCTCGTTACTTCTTCTACTTATGTAGAAGTAAAACAAGTAGTACCCACAACATTTACCGTCAACAAAGTTAATTCGTCTAAAATTATTGTAGGCGTTTCATGGAATGGAACTAATGAAGCTGACGATGGTGTGTGTATGTATACATTTTATCTATCAATAAATAATTTCTAACCCAGTTAAAACTTTTTCAGAATATGTCTTAACTAGGCTTAAGTGTTTTAATGATGCTGTGACTGTCATAAACTCACCTCAGGTAAAATTGAATTAATTCACTGTATTTCTTATTATTGAAGCTTATTTTAAAGTTTGTTTTCTAGGATCATGTATTTGGTGACCATCATACTACTTACGAACTAGCCGTTCACAAAAATGATGTTTTGGTGAGGTGTAGAACGGGTATTAAAGACATTATGAAGTGGTTAACCTTCTTTTATTTCCGAACTTAATGTGTATTTACTTTTATGTGACAATACATTTTTTAAATAACAATGTTATAGGCTTTTTTTTTTATATTAATAATTTTCGCTTTCTTAAAAAATTCATCATTCCATTATTGGCATTTCATGACTATAACTCACTATCACAAATAATATATCAAAAAAGAAAAACGATTGAATTAGTATATTTAAATGAAAATTTTATTTAATTATTCAAAAAAACATTGATAAAAGTCTTACTCTTAGTTTTGATTGACGAATTCACGTACATACATTTTAAACATTAAATCATTTAGTTATTTTAGGGCATCAAATTAATATTTTTAGTTCATATAGCATTAAAATTTAAATTTGATCCAAGATCTTTTTTTTATTTGTAACTAGGTAAGATTTCTTTAAAAAAAATAAATAAAATCTTTTTTTTTAAAGAAAAAAACGTACTACAGTGCGGGAATCCTTAAATCAACAAGTGAAATTGATAATTTTTAAACCGTTATAAAAAAATAACTAGTATAGCTAGAACAATTTTTCTTTCTATAGAAATGTAGAGAAAGACTTTAAGAATAAAGCTATAGTATTTGTTTTTTAATTTATTAAGTTTAACTATAGTTATAAAGTTTTAAAGTTACCTAATTTTATTAATACCCATAAAATTTGGCCATTATAATTTTGGCCAGCATTACCATAGTGCCAGCCAGAATTACAAAAAAGGTTTAAAAAATTTAAAAAATTTAAAAATTTTTAAAAAATTTTTGCAGTTTTTTTTTTTCATTCGTAAAATTTTTTGCAATTTGATTGGCTCCGACCTAACGTTCGACCCAAATTTAAAAAAAAATTTTTAAAAAAATTTTTTTTGTTTTTTTTTTGTCTAAATTATTTTTGTTTTTTTTTTTATTCGCAAAATTTTCTGCAATTTTATTGGCTCCGACCCAACCCAAAATTTGGCTGCCTATATAGGACTAGTTGATTTAAGGGTTCCCGCACTGTAGTTATCTGGCAAACACATATGATTATTAAATTATTTCTTGTCATCTTTTTCTTGTATTATGATGTAAACATGTTTATACTGTCTTCCTCCTCTATAATCACCTCCTCTATAATCACAAATCCAATATAATCACACAAATTTTTGAATCAAAAAATTTATAAAAATACCTTTATATAATCACAAATAGAGTATAATCACTATCACACTATATAATAAAAATTAAATATATTTATATATATATTAACCTATAAAATCACATTCAAAAATAATATATATAAGTATCAAAGACTACGTTTTTATCACCATAATTTGAAATCCACTAATAATCGCATTAGAAAAGTGGAATTGCAGATTTCATTCTATTCTAACCTGATCTACAAGTACTTCTCAACTTTATCCTGTTCTATTATAATTACCTAAACTTGCTAATGACCATTACAAAATTCATTATGTGTCACAAATTAGGTCCCCAAAAATTCACTAATGATAATGTCACAGCAACAGCATCCAATCAATCAATTATAGCTGAAGTGGGACACGTAATGAATTTTGTGATAATCATCCAAATTTCGATAATGATTTTTTGGTAATAACAATATAGTTTTTGATAATATAATTTTTGGCCGATATATTATCGCAGTATGTTTTGTACTAGCTGAAAGTATATTATTGAAAACTACTTTTATTATCGACCGAAATTTGCTGATCACAAAATTCATCACGTGTCCTACTAATTATTAAATCAGCTGTAAACAATCGATTATTTGCTGCATCTATCGGATACAATTAAATTTTATAAGTAATCAGGTTTTAAATGATCTAAAGATTAGAATTTTCCTCAATTGCATTTTGTATCTATTTATGCTAAATCGATATAGTGTTCCAAATCTTTAATTGAAAAGCCAACTAGTTGCCAACTTTTCAACTAATCGATTTAAAAAAAAATTTAAACAACTAATCGATTTACTATCAACTGGATCGATTACAATTAAATCATTAGTTATCAACTAGTTATCAACTAACTATGATTTTATATTAATCGACTAAATAGCGATTACTATTAATAGTAATAACATAACAGGAATCGCAACCATTGATTGGTAACTAGTAGTACTTCTCGGGTTGAGATGTATGTGTATGTGGTGTGCATTTTTATTTCGATTTTGCCAGTTTTCAATCTATTTTACACCAACTGGGTATCAGTACTTTATAGTCGTTATTTTCAATTTTCCTGATTGAAAATGACTCAGCGATTCTTGACGTAACAGATTATTAATAATAAGATGTAATTCATATTTAATAATTTTAGTTCTTTTAGTATCACATGTTTTATTTTTTCAATTATATTTGAATCGTTCCTTTTTGTTTTATATATTATATTTGAATCGACCTTTTTTTTAAATTATTGTTAAATGTTAAACCCGTTATTAAATAATTAGATTTAACCATTTTTAATCAATTTTACAATATATAATCTATTATTGTAGAGCTTGGATTCATTATCACGGTTTCATATTAATTTTAACGGATATCCAACGGATGTTACTATTAAATTTAGTATCCAAAGTGAAAAGTTCTATATTGTAGTGATGGGTAATTTACGGATTTATTCAATATTCTGTGAGATATAGATGAACAATCTACGTCTTTTTCAAAATTCCATTATATAATACGCGAAATATAAAATAGTATCGAATGAATATAACAATCATGTGAGTTTTAGCCAATCATCCAGTGTATGTGAAAATCAAAATAGTCGAAACCAAGCACCATTCTAACAGCTTTTTATGATTGGTTTTTAATCATTCTAACAGTTAATTATGGTTAGTGTTAAATCATCTTTCTACCAACTTTTGATGATCAGTGCTAAATAATTCATTCTAAAAGTTATTTATGATTAGTGTTAAAAAAATAATTATTCTATCAGCTATTTATAGTTAGTGATAAATAATCATTCTAAAAACTTCTTATGGTTGTCATCCTAACGGCTCTTTATTGTTGTGTTATAAAACCATTCTAACAAGCTCTTTAGGATAAGCATTTGGTGTTTGGATTAGGATAGTTTGAGATATGTCTCATTAGGGTGTGAAATGTCATATGATCTACAAACATAGTGAAGATCATATATTAAATTTTACTAATAAAGATTTTTTGTCGATCATTCTGTTAATAACAAAAACATATAAAATTTTAAATTGAAATATCTCCTGAACTATTCATGAGATACATGCGAAATTATATTTATTAGATTCCTTTTAACATTCTCTTTAAAGCAATAGAGCCCTTTTTTATTTTTCATATAAGTTAAAGCGAAAACTGATTACTAAAACACGATTAATTTTATGACAATAAAAAAAAGAGCTCTATTACCTTAAAGAGAACATTAAGTGGAATCTAACAAAGGTATTTTTACTCGTATATCTTTAATAGTTCAAAAGTTATTTCAGTTTAAATTTTATATTGATAATGATAACGAGTGATTATTAGCAGTCAGAAATAGGTTGCAGATCATGCAGATCATCGGAAAAATCTTGATTAGTAAAAATTATTATGTGATCTTCACTATGTTTGTATTTGTTATGCTATTTCACACCCTAATGTCTCATGATTCGTGAGACATTTGATCAAATATTAGATACTTTCATCAACAAAAGGCGATATTTAATTGATAGATGTGCTATAATGAGCTTCTAAACATGTATTTTCAAAATTTTTCATATCGAGGTTTAATATGTAAATTATTTTGATGAAGTATAAGTTACAGCATTAACGTTTATTTAAATTCAAAACCTAAACAAAAGGCTCCAGCCCTATAAAATGTCGCCGTTTTATTACTAGTTATTTAAGTTGGTCTAATGCCCATGTCGGGTTAATTTGAAATAATACTGTAATAGATTTTTCCTAAACGGTACTCAAGAAATAAACTTAACATTGAAAGCCTGATTACAGGTTTTTTAGTGAACGCACTTATATTTACTCTATATAATCACATAATACAAATCACAGTATTAGATGTGATTATATAGGGTAATTACTATATAATCACACCTCTTTATTATCACCATTTTTGCCACAACAAACCGCGTGATTATAGAGGAGGAAGACAGTATAAATTAAAACTCAACGAATCATAATCATAAATTGCTGGATACATTTTGACAAATGATTGGCTACACGTGCCGTCCGCGACACGTGCCCATTTGCCAAATTACCGTTATTCACCCAATAATTTATACTTATTAGTTACTATTAGATTAGAGTACATCATAATTTCATGAAGTGTATGGTTATACGACAGAATTTTATTGGGAAAATGCATATGGGTGTGAAGACATAAAAGAATTTCAAACGTTGCACCTTACAGAGCACACGTAGTACTTCCTTCTATATCCGGACATCTTCTGCTATCATGAAATTATATTACTGCTTATCCTATGATCTGTTCTGTTGATGTTAATATGACTATCACTACAGTATAATAAGATGTATGATCATTAAAAGAAAAAAATAATGCGATTGTCCATATCTGATATGGATGAAATTACAAATTCAATAGTAAAAATATGATTTTTAGACGTCAGTATCAGTGGTTCTATATAAATTTGCATATCTATTCGCTCAATCTTTGGTATTTTTCTTTTTTTTTCGTAGGATTTTTTATTGGGTTTATTAAATGATAATCACTATTATCAGAGATGAGAGCGAAAGAATTTGTTAATCATTTCTAAATATCAGTGATACTGGACTACATTTCGTATATGACATTGGTATCTACTGCCATAGTCATTTCTCAATTTTACGTTGACTTTAAGTAGATATGAAAAAAAAGTTTACATGTAAAGGTCGATGAAAATTAAAAAATTGACAAAGTCAATTATCGGCGCAGTTTATTACCAAGTTTAGAGATGGGTATGTAACTTCACATGCTGATCAACCATAAAAAACAAGAAATTGATCAACATAAAAAGTATATTATTGGGTATTCTTAAAGCAAAATTTTT
Organism: Gigaspora rosea; assembly: GCA_003550325.1. Classification (NCBI taxonomy): domain Eukaryota; kingdom Fungi; phylum Glomeromycota; class Glomeromycetes; order Diversisporales; family Gigasporaceae; genus Gigaspora; species Gigaspora rosea. The sequence continues at coordinate 24,865 of QKWP01002163.1, forward strand.
TTAATATTGCCAATATAAACCAGATTTTGTAATTTTAGACTTATTATTTATTATTTACTATATTCAGCTTTGCTTAGAGCAATACACAAATAAATTTGCTAGGGTTGAATATAATAAAGATATGGATAGAGATGATTAAATTAAAAAATATTTTATTTGTATTTTTAGTTATATATATTTAGATATTGTTGAGATTTTTTATTAGTAATATTAAAGTTTTTTTTCTTAACATATGTATAATTATATAAATATTAAAGGTTTCGGACCTCTTGATAATAATCTTTAGTTACGTGCTTAAAACTATTTTTATTACTGTATTTTATTACACTATAAAATACTATATGTACTATATGTATGTGCTGTACGAAAAAAATTGTGCTATAATATAAATGGCCATCTCTAACCAAGTTACTGGATTGAAAAGATGCGTGATATGATACTGTAGCAGAAATATGATCATCGCCACAGAATCAAGATTGCGTTTAATTGACTTTCCGCATACGTAATATTAATTCTGTAAACAACATTGTGAAAATAAAATTGGATCAAGAAGAAACGCAAGTGTAATTCTACGCTGACAACCGTCAATCACCTCAATTAAAACCAAACCCATTTTCATATTATATCTGTTGAATGTGAATATCACATGTTCATGCTGACGGCCTGAGTACGATGATCCTGGCACAATAATAATTGCTATTTCCGGGAGCATACCAGGAATGGAGTAATATTTACATACGTACTGTAACTATTAAGGTGGGAGAGCGTATACGTTTTACCAATTTAACTCTAATAGTTACTAGGAGATAAGTTTCTGATTTACTTGAATAAAGGTCTCTTCAGCACTACACTAGCTTACTTCCTTTATTTTTCTTTAAGTAAAATCGAAAGGAACTTCTCTACTTGTATTCTATTGTATTCTATTGTATTGGGTTGTATCGTCTTGGATATCTTTATTGAAGTCTAATTCATTCGTTATATACATTTGAATTTAATATACAACACGTTAATGTGTTGTTTGGCACGCTTAACACGTTACGTGATGGTACAACTAAGCATAGCACGTTGACGTGCTATTGAGAATGTTTATAATCCGCGCCCCTTAACACGCATACATGTTATGAAGATTTTACAAAAAGGGGTGATTATATGTCGATCATCAAGTTTACACGGATTTTGATTAACATTTAATGAATTATACAAAAATAGAAATGAAAGTGATCTCAATGGGGTAAACTAATCGGAAAATTCGAATCTTCTAATGTGATATTGCAAATTAAATGGGTGTGAATACAAATAGAAACTTTGCATTTTACATCTTCACAACCGATGTAACACTTGCACCTGTCACATAAAATTGTTAGTCTAACTTTTAAAGTGCGATACCTGATTCTGTAACTTATTTTCTCATGGTCGTCGCTTAATTGCTGATCTTGATTGCCGTTACACCATTCTATATAGACGATTCTCTATTTCTGTCTGATATCTACAAACTATTTGAATGTTTCACGATTTTGAAAACGTTATCTTTTGGTTATTTGATTTTTTGGATTTTTGCCTCCCAAATTATTTTATAATCGCCATGTTTCTTTGCATTAACAATGAAGTTATTTGAATATAGGAATCGATTTATTTATATTTCTGAATCACGCTATATTAACTCTAAATAATTCGTCGGTCCTGTCCATAATAATAATAATTAATATTAATGTACTGTGATACGACAGGTTCAAACACATTCAAACGGCTTATTTAGACTTCTAATAAAAATAAATAAATTTTCATTTCATTAGCCGTCAATAGATCCAGTCTCACTATTTTAAAAAATCTCCCAGCCTAAATTTGCACAAATAAAAAAAAAATTAAATAGTAAAATGGTTTGAATGTTTCAATTATTAAATTTTTTATTACCTTCGCTTGGTCAGATGACTTCATTAACACAGAAGGGAAATGCACGGGAATCTTTTCTACCGAACATAGACTAGGTATAAATATTAAGGTATCTACCTTAAATAATACATCCGTCCAAATTACCATTCACACTTTATAACAAATTTATATACTCATGACTACTAAGTAAATATGTCATAGCTTAATTCTTGACTACTGTTGCTATGTAATTAATCACCAAACAAGAGGTTCTTGCACTGCTATCAATGTGAATTCTAATTACACGATGAGTCTTTGTTTTGCCATCATAATTGTTACACGCAATATGTAATTAAATTTGAATAAGTTTCATGGTTACAGTAAAGAATTCTATATGCTACTGAACTTATTCGTTTTAAAGTCGAATTAGTTGCATCAGAATTATCTTGATTTCTATTATGATTTGCTGTAAATATTCACTCGCTAATGCAGTATATATGGTGGTTAAAGTGGAATTAATATCAGAATTATTGCGATTTTTTATGTAAAAATTTTACAGATCTTACTACTATTCTAAAGACCCAGTATGTGGTTAAGATTGAGTTAGTTGCATTGGAATTATAATGGTTTACGGTAAAGAATTCTGTTACAAGCCCTTATTTGCTAAGGTAATGCATATGGCGATTAAGGTTGAATTAGTATAGAAATTACCATGATTTCTATTATAAGTCATTGCTGTTGTTATATCCAGTGAGATGTACACTCCCCTGACAACAGTCACCAGAATTTAATATCACGAAGGGTTGAGGCATCGATCTATGTGGCCGGATGATTTTGCCGGTGATTATCAGATTAACTGATAATTCGAGTAAGATAGTGCCAGCTGATCTATCGTAGCGGCATATGCTTGATCTTCGTTAAGATAGTCTTTAATTGTTCAGATTTTCAGTTGGCGTAAGATATTCTTCTTGTCTCCGGTTTCATGTACTGTATATCTGTATACATTATTTTGAATTTTGCTATATTCGGTTGGTGCGTTATGCCTTATTTCTTCTAATGTCGGAAGGCAGTTTACTTTTTCTGCTACTTTATTTCTGTCTTGAAAATCGAATATTTGTAAGTATTTTCTTCCGTAATAGTTATTAAGATACTTATTAATTCTGGTAAGTCTTCCTCGTAATCTGTTTATTTCGAGTGTTACACCTTTCTTGTATTTTTCAATAGCAATTATTTCTTTTGTCGTTACTTTTTCTGTCTTCTTTTTAAAGGTATTAAATTCTTTTTCCGTTAATGGTGATATATCATTTTCTTCTTGCTCGTCAAGTGATTCTATTTCACAGTAATTGAAATATTTTCCAATTTCTTGAAATATGAAGTCTTGGTTCTTTTGTAGCATAGGTATCAGGTTCATAAATATGACTTCCTGAAATGTATGCCATGTCCAGTCAGATGATTTATCTGACTCCGTTGCTATCGGTTCTTGTATCCAATCCCATGGATATATAAATATCGAGAGTGTAACATTATATGTCGCATCTTGAACGTTACATCTTCGAGCGGTCCATTCAAGTTGTGATGGTACTGTTTCACTCCAGATCTTCTGTAATTTTTCTTCTTCAAGAATTATTCCTGATTCTTCAAGTGTTTCACGCATTGCTGCGTCTTCTTCTGTTTCTAAAATTTCATATCCATTGTTATCGGTATAGACATCTACCTTTCCTCCGGTTCCTTGCATCATATTGAAATATGGTTTATCGGGATGTATTCTTTGTGATAACATAATTTGTATTCCTCTTATTGGATCTCTTCTAAATATAACGACTTGTACTAATCGCCTGTCTTTTAATTGGTTATTCCTTCTACAATATGCACAATTGTTGTAGAAAGTCATTTCGTAGGTTTCAGTGAGTCCTCTATATTCAAAGATAGGTCGGTATTGTCTGCATCTTGAACATTGTCGCGTTCTTTCATCGATTTCGATTTTCATTTTTGGGTTTGAAGTTCCTTTGCTTTTTGTATTAAGTATTGTTCTTTATATGCTCCTGATTCTCGTTTCTTTTTGAAATACTTTTCAAAATAAGGTTTTCTTTTGTTTCTGCAATCTGCACACTTGGTACGTATTCCTCTTTGTCCTAGTCCAAATTGTAAGTACTTTTTGTATTCTCTACAATTTGTGCACTTATATCTTTTTGTGGCGTGATTAGGATTTTCTTGTATAAACTTTTCAAGTTTTTGTATTCTTTTTTCGATAGATTTCTTTTGGTATTTCAGTTTTCTGTATTCTTTTGCTTTAGGGTTGTTGGGGTATATTCTACAATTATTACAATACTTATATTGTCTTTTGGTTTTCTTGCTTATTCCAAAGCTGTCTGTTTCTTAATTACTTTACAGTTACTACAAAGTGGTATTTAAGCTATAATGGTTTGAACTGTGCTTTTAATGTAAATGTATTCGTGCCAAATATCTATTTTGATGGCTACTTCGTCTTCGAGTAGATTGTCAAGTAATGCAATAACGTAATAGTATTTCCCAGTAAATGGTTGATTATTGGTGTCCTTATAGATATTTATTTTAATACCAGGTGTTCCTTGGTGTGCTATTATTTGCAGTGGATCTTTATCTGAAATGGTAACACAATAGTATGCGTCTTCTTTGATTTCTTCTTTTAATAAGCCGTAAGGATGTAATGCCTTTTCTGCTTGGGTGGTGAATAATGATGTTGTGATTTCGTGAGGTGGTATGTCTGTTAAGAATATTCGTAATATAACCTTTCCAAATATATATCTGTCTGGTATTACAGATATTCGAGCTGTTATTTGTGATTTACGTACTGAAATGATGTCTGTGTCTTTTGGTAAATGTGTAAATATTTGATATATTGTACTATTGAGATGCTGTAAATATAACGTTTTGTATTTTGTTGATATCAAACTATATTCAGTTTTTGGTATTACTTTTATTTCAGTGGGTTCTTCTTTGTTGAATATTGGTGTATAGTTGAAAGTACTATCTTCTGGTATTTGTCCCATTCCGTAAATGCTCATTGAAATGTAATTCTTCGTCTTCTGAATTGATTATATCTCTTCCTTGTACAAAGTTAGCTCCTTCGTTAATTAAAATTCCTTGTAAGGAGTTTGCTCAGTGTACAATTATTTGTGTTATAAAATATGGTATGAGCCATTGTTCTGTTGCTCAAATAAGTTTCCACTTAATAGCTCCTATTTGTTGGTATGTTGCAGTTAGTAAGGAAATATATTCAGCTTGCTTTTGTTGTTGTTCGTGAACAAATATAGCGGTATCGTTTGGTATCAAACCGTTGACTTCCAGTATTTGTTGTAATACTACTGATGTTTGTCCTAATCTATGGTTACTTGTTGGTGAACAGCGTGAAATTAATTCTTTAACGGTGACTTCAATGTCGAGTTGTACTTCTTCAATGGGTCTTTGCATAAGAATTTCTTCAGTAGTTTAATGAATTTCCTAAGAGTATTTCTGAGTCTTGGTATAAAATTCCACTGATAATTAAATTTAGCGTTTTCTGGTGTAATACTTTCTTTCAATTGTTCTGGGATTTTTGCTACTAATTTCTTTTTATGTTTTCTGTTAGAATTTCTTTTCCTGCTTCTTTTGGCCATTTAAGCAATTTATATTAGAACAATGGCATTATTCTGCCCTCTCTTGAGGTTATACTAAAGTCTTCTTTAGTAATGGTGGATATTATATTCCAGTTGTTTTGCTCTAACTCCTCGTATAGTTTCTTGGAGTTGTATTCCTGTATTATTTCTGTATAAGTTATTTATAAAGTAACTGTTTCTTGTACTGGTCAGTATTATTAATTCTATTCCAGTTTGCAAATATTGCTGCGCTAGTTTGTATTGCTACGATAGCTGCTTGATTTATTAATCCTGAGCCGTTTAATGGTACGTTGCCTTGAGTTCTATGTTGTTTTCCAATATTTTCTTCAAGTGTTAATAATCCTATTTCAGTGCTTCTCAAGTATTCAAGGATTAATCTTTGTTGTCTGGCTCTATTGGCTATTAAATTTTGCTGTTGCACTCGTATTTGTGCATGGTTTAGAACTCGTCTTGCTTGTGGGTGCGAGTTATTTCTTTGTGGATTTCTTGGTTGTTGACTCATCTAATATTGTGTTCAAAAGGCTCCGGTCCTCTCTTTTGATATTTAAATGAGTTTTTACAAGGTATATTCCATTTCTTACAATTAATACAAGTGGTGTTGATTTTGGTACAGCGTATATGTTTAGCTCTACAATAGTTGCAAGATTTAGTAGCTCTTTTATGGTACTTATGAAATCGTTGCGACTTCATGCTGCTTTCTGAGGATTTTATCCGTGTTTAAATAAGGTTTTTAATTTATAGGAGAGATTGTGATTTCGAATATTCATGTGATTGACTTCTATCAGATTAGATATTAGTTAATTATAATTATAAATTGTAAATCGTGGTTGTCTAGGCCACTTATAGTAATTATCATTCTTAGTGTGGGTGCTCCATCCATCGCACACCACAGTCGTGTCCTTCCTAGATATGACACGCCCTGTGTACTTCTTTAATAAATAGACATATTTTGATTTACAATACTATAATATAAAATATAAAATATAAAATAAATAAATAGATAAATAAGATTTAAGTTTATCCGTGATAGTCAATCTTCGATGATCACATTTTGTTCATCTCCTGTTTCATCATTTCCATCAGATGATCTTTCGTCTCGCACTAATTCTCTTCTGGTAGTATGATTTTGTCGTGAGAATGAGTCCATTTCTGCTACATTCCTTAATGCTTCTGGCATTTGAGGGTTGTCAAAAGGTACCCTTAAAAATGCATAGTCTAGTTCTCTATCAGCAGTTCTTTTCTTTCTCATAGCGAGATTATAATTTGATACACTATTTTCTATAGCTTCGTCTTCCAATTGTTTGATTTTTCTTTTCAACTCGCGATTTTCTTCTTTTAAATCAGCTATTCCTAATTGGAGGTCTATTATGCGATTATCCATCATTTGGATTCTTCTTGTTAATGATTGTATATTAACTAAGTTGGTTCCTGCCATAGGTAAGCTTAGTCTTCTGAAAATTTGTTCTAGTTCATTAAACCTATCCTCAAGACTTCTTGTTGGTTCAGGTTCATTGTTTATTTCTTCTATATTTTCTTGAGGTAATAATGGTTCAAATGGTTGTAGTCTTTCAGAGTCCAAGATTACTTCTATGGATTCTTCTTCAGTTATTTCAGAAAGTTTACTCAATGGTCGTTGCTGAACAGGTGTCATATTGCGAGGTGGTGTTTCTGCTAATTCTATGTTGATAGAAGGGGTAATAGCTTTGCTGGGTCCTGCTTCTTCCACAGCTGTTGATGCTTCGCTATCAACAGTAGCTTTCTTCCCTTTTCTAAATCGTGACGCTTCTTTTATGCTTCTTTCTTTACATTCTTCACAAGGAATTGTTATATCTACATTTGGTAGCTGGACTTCTTTTTGTCTGTTCTGTCTATCAGTTTCTATTATTCTTCCTTGTAAAATAACACAGTTGTTGCATCTTATTGGCATTATACCATATCCCTCATAGAATCGATATGGTTTATATATATTTTCTTTTTCCTATTCTTTGATTCTTCTTTCTGCTTCATAATCTTGATATGGTTCGCGGGTTTGTTTTTGTTCTAAGAAACATTCGCAACATAATCCTGCTAAAAGGGTATCAGGCCCTTTTGGCATGAGGCAAGTTTCGCAAAGTACGACATTTCCATTTCGTCTTCTTGCCATATGGTCATTGGCTTCTTGTGGGGTGTTTATTCCGACATCATATGTTGTTTCTATATTTTCCCAATTATCAAAATGTGCATTTCTTGGTTGGTGGTTATACACATCTGTTGTCATTTCTCTTGTGGCTATCCTTAGCCTTCTTAGAATCAATGCTTCATTCCACCTGGTTACTGGTGTATCCTTAAGGTGCTGGACAATTCTTATGATCATTGATTCATTTATGCGTATGTCTTTATGGTGCATGTTCCTAGTAGTGGTTTGGACATACTGGTACATTCTAGTATCCATAGGTTGGAATCCATAAAGATAATGGGTATTATACCCTATCTTCTCTTCATATGTACAAAAGTAATGTTGGAAAGAATCACATTTAAAATGCTTTTTCCAGCCTTGTTTCTTGCAAAGGTAGCATTCTACTAGTTGATTTTTTCCAATTCCTTTGGCATATTGAGCACTTCTTTCATCTGTAATAGGTAATTTTTCAGTATAATTCCTATAACAGATTTCGCATACAAGAGTTTTGTCGAAATATCTTTCATTATAACTTCTTGGTTCTACCCTTTGTTCAACGTCTTGGTAGTAACCATTTAATAGATAAAGGCTTGCTTTTCCCACTAAGGTTCTATGGCATTCGCTGCAATGATAAACATCATTTTCATTAGTATATCTACATGCACATTGACTTTTGTCAAATGTTGCTAATGCTTCCGCGAAGTCACATGTTCTTTCATTGTGATTGGTGTTACAAAGATTACATGTCGATCCTGCAGAGGTTCGTGAGGGTCCTGCTGTAGGAATTTCTTCTTCTCGGGGGTTAGGAGTACTTCTCCTTAGGATAGTTTTTGGCCTAGTGTCTGCATAATATTGAGGGCACTCAGTTTTCCTATGCCCGAATTCTTTACAGATCCAACATTGGTTCTGAGGGCATTTCCTGTTAAGGTGTCCTTTCTTGTTACAGACTCCACAAGTAATTTCTTTAATAGGCTTCTTTTTGGTGCAGTTATGTCTTCAGAGGTCAGTCCTGGATCCGCATTTGTCACATGCTCCAAAATAAACGACTGGAGTTCTATAATTAATAGGATTTACCCTAGTGATGCGGGGTACTGTTTGTCTCCTAATTACTGGTCTGCACTCATGGATCTCAGGATCTCTGATATGACTATCGCAGTCTTGACAATAGTTGGGTCCTTGTTGAGTCCATCCATTGGATTCATTAGTGTTGGATTGGTTGTTATTGTAAGACATTTTCTTTCGTTATTTCTTTAATAGTAAGTAAGGTTAGGTAGATTATTCTTTTCTTCTTTGTTTTCTGTTTTGAGGGTTCTTTAAGTTTATCCGATATGTTCTGGATATCCCTTGAAGTTAAAATCAAGTGTCTTAAATAGAAGTTTCTTATCTGAGATTTGCATTTCTGATTACAAATCTTCAGTAACATTTTCTTCTATTGTTTCCTCAACAAGAAGTGTGTTGCTATCACGTATGCACTCGGTCAGTGCTTCCCACAGATTTGTTCCAGATTCTTTTATCTGTCTTCTCCATATGAACTCTGATAAGTGAACGGTAGATCTTCCTTCTTTCTGTTCCTTACTGGAATCGCGTCCTTTAACACATGCTATGTGGCTTCAATGCCATTGGTGTAATAGACTTTGATATCGTTTGTTATCTCATCATATTCCCATGCACTGAACCCGTGTCCGTGATTGACAGTATGGTGTTGCATTCCTAATCTTTCATAAATATTGGTATATCCTTTCCACATGTCCGAATATATTATAGAACCGGGATGGATATACTTCCAGATATAGTAAAGTAAAGTCTCCTGCGATCGATCGTTTACGATTGTCGCAAATATTTTCTTTTGGGGAGTTCTTTCTTTTCTTCCAAAAACCCATACGGTTTCATTTTCCTTTGTTTTCCAAAATAGGGATTCATCTATTTTAACTATGATATTAGGACCTCCTATTTTGGTATCCATTTCTTTAATTTCTTGTGTAATCATTTTTTTGTATACGTGTGTCTATCGCGTAACAGTTGTTTCAGCAAGTCCTGTGAACTTGACTATCGATCCATGCTCATCTTGATAAGCCATAAATATCCTAGTTCAAGTAGCTTATTACATGGTAGTCTACTTTTCATGAGCATGGTTCCGTTGTAGATCGATACTTTCTTTCGGCAATTCCTATTTGGGCATTCAAATAGTTCATTCTTAATCTTCATATCTCTTCCGCATTCGATACATACTAATTCATGTGGTATGATCAGTTTTTATTTAAGATAGATTAAACATTCTTCCTTTTCTTCAAAGATTTTCTTTAATCGATAGTATGGTGGTACTTGTATTTTCATTTTGTTTAAACTTGATTAACGATTGTTAGTGCTTGGGCCGTGCGAACTTCTGGCGGTTTTATAGCTGATTTCCGGTCTTAACTTTTCCAGGTACTTCTTTTTCTTTATCTTTTATTCCTATTTTTAACGTTACAATTTGTTCTCCATTTTCATTGGTACTCATTTGTCTACTGAGCCAATCTACTATATGATTATCCTTTCCTGGAATTCTTTCTATAGTCCAGTGAAAATCTTGGAGTTTGATTATCCATTTTTGCATGGTATCATTTCATATCATTCTTCCAGTTGCGTCAGATATTCCCATGTTATCAGTACGTACTATTATGGGTTTATTTCCAATATAGTGTTGCCAATTAGTAAGATAATAGTATATCGCATACAGTTCTTTCGGAGTTGAGCCCCATAGTCTTTGAGTAGGTGTGAGAGATTTTGATCCAAATTCAATGATCTCTTCTTCGGATTTAGTAGGTTCATATTCAGCTCCTTTAGCTTGTACTTTTCTAGTTTTATAATGGGCTAAATTGGGGTTAACTTGTTTTAATACTGCGCCAATTCCGTCATTTGATATGTCAGTTTCTAAAATTAACTGATAACCTTTCTTTGGGTAAGTTAATGCTATAGTGTTTGTTACTTTTTTAATCAGTAAGTCAAAAAAGTATTGACACTCTTTAGTCCATTCAAATTGAACATTTTTCTTTAACAAGTTATATATCGGTTGAGCTATTTGTGCAAAGTTCTGAATATATCGCCTGAAATAGTTCATAAATCCAGTAAATCTCCTTACTCCATTTACATCAGTAGGTGGCTTTAATTTCTCAGCTTCTTTAATTTTGACTTGGTTAGGGTGGATTTTTCTGAATTCTACTAGATGGTTCAAGATTAATGTTTTTGTTACCATGAATTCGCATTTGTCTGGTTTCAGACTCATGCCCCCTTTTTCTATGCAATCAAATACCATTTTGATATGGCGAATATGTTTATCAATATTATTACTAGCAATCGTTAAATCATCCATATATACAAATACGAACGAAAAATCTCTAAATAATTCATACATATATCTCATCATATATGCAGGTGCTGTTTTCAATCCCATAAGTAGAACATTTCATTCAAATTTTCCTTTGCCGGAAAAAAAACGGTCATTTTAGACTTATCTTCTTCTCTTAGTGTAAATTGATGATAAGCCACAGTAAAATCTAATGTAGAGAATATCTTATGCTGGGCTAATTGTTATAACATTCTAATTATATTAGGAATTTCATATGGATCATCTTCTAAGTATTTATTTAATTTAGTATAGTCAACTGCTACACGATATGATCCATCTTTCTTTTGTATAATCACTAATGGTGAAACCCATACTGCTTTAGATGGTCTTATAAACTCTTGTCTTCTAAGGTCGTCAAAGAGTTTATTGGCTTGTTCAATTTTATCTTCAGAGTATTGTCTAGGCATTCTGGCTTTATCTCTGAATGGTATGTCTTTTTCATTACAATTAAGCGTGAGCGTTATAGGTTCAAACATCTTTTGGTTGTATGTTGTAGGTTTTTTATGTTTTCTCCGGAATATATTAATATATTTCTGGAATATAGGTAATAGTAGGTTCCTATATTGTTCTGTAGTATTTTTTAAGAGTATTTCGAGTCTTTCTTTTTCAGCCTTTTCCTTTTCATTGACTTTCATTTCTCCTCGAAATTCTTTATTTTTCTTGGATGTATCGACATCAAATATTTCTTTAACTTTTCTATATTGCCGATATGGTATCCTTTCAGTATTACTACTGTTTTATCTGAATAATTGATCATCCAGATCTTCGAATCATTAATTATTCCGTTTTGTACCACTATTCTATTTTGAGCGATGTGAAGAGTTGTTTGTATAAAGTAATTGCCTTTTTTAGTTACTTTAACTGGTGTCCATATATAAGGTTTTAGACTACACTGTTGGTCCGTGCATATTGGTTTTCCTGTACCAATATTGGGTATTATATGTTTTCTTATTTCGTTAGGAATATGTGAAAGTTCTTCATGAATAGTGCATTTTCTTCCTTTTTGCGCTATTCTAGGTTGATATTTTGAGTGTATTTTTATATTAAATATTTCAATGTTATCTACCTCTTTTCCTTTATTTGTTGTATCTTTATCATCGCCATCATTTCCAAATAAATGTGCTTTTGTTCCTGGTGACAATGGTTGTAATTTCTTTTGGTGTAGTAAATCTCCATATTGCGTATATTGTTTAGGTAATTGTGTTTTCGGTAATTGAGGGTTTCTAGCATTATAGGAATCTTGTCTTTTTCTATAAAATTCCTCAGGTACTCCACTACTTGTAGGTGTATTTATTGCTTAATTTTTAATTACATTTTCTCGTAATGCAGATGATGATGCTCTTTTCCTTCCAAATAGCGTTTTTACTGGTGATTTTATCGCATTTGGTACATATAATCCCCATCCTTTGGATTGAGTTACTTCTTGTTGTGTTGTAACAGGTTTATCAGGTTGTGCATCAATCATCTTTTCATCTTGTTGGATTTCAGGTAACCCTTCATTACTCATACTTGAGTAATCTATTGGCTTAGATATATCAGGTATTTCTCGAATTAGACTTGGTCTAGATTCATAGTCATATCGATTTACCATAGGTACTGGTATATTTCCAGGTTTCATTTCTTGATAATCATCCCAATGATCATTATACGTGGTATCTATATAATCTGGGCTATATTGGTATGTAACTGGTGATTGGTATGGACTTGGTAAGTTTAATGCCGATATATTGCTATTACTTCGTCCAGTTCTTGTTTTTATTTGGGAAGTACTAGCCTGCTCTGCTTGTGCCTCTTTTAAAAACTTTTCATTTAATTTAGTATTTTGTTCATTATATTGATCTTGAAAATAATTGTCTTCATGTTCACTTTCAATATCACTTTCTTTTGATAATATTGGTTGAAACTTAGTTGTAACGTGTTTCACAATTTCTTCATCTAATGTTTCTATTTCTAATTCAGGTACTCCTGTTTGTGGGTTACTTATTATTTCCTTTTTTATTGATTCGGGACTTTCTTCTCATGCCCATTCCATTAGGAAGGTCATATATTTTTGATTAGCTTTTGTTCTAATTTTTTCATCTTTATCTGCTTCAGATATTGCTAATAGTTGTTGTGTAATTATTATCTTTTCAGGTCACGTTTTCTTTTTAAATTCTTCTGTTGATGTATCGAGTGCTTCTTTAGCTTTCCCTCGATATTTTCTTTCTTGTTCTTCAATTTCAGTTTTGTAATAAGTTTTACTTTCTTCGTTTTGGTCATTCCAATAGTTTATAAACTTGTAAACTCGTTGCTTATCTGTTATACTTGGATCATTATATATTTCTTGTGGTACTGTTTTAATTTCTTTTATAGTGTCCACAAATCTTTTAGCTTCTCCAGCTGTCATATTATTTACATTATCGAATCTCATTTCGATATCTGTAAGATCTCTTGCCAGATCTTGGATATCTCGCAGAAATTCTTCTGACTGATTATTTTCAATTTCTGCTTTTATTTCTTCTGTATTCCTTTTGATGCTGTTCATCATGCCTCCTAAAGTAGGTGTTTTAGGTGTTTTGGGTGTTCTTGGAGGTGTTTTATTTACTTTATCTGCTATTTTATTAGATAGTTGATTAATTCGATATTGCATTTGTCCAAGTTTTTCAGTTTGCATTTGTTTAGCTTCTTTATCACGTTTCTTGTCGTGATATTTTTCTTGGTTTTCTAATGTAAGTCTTTCCATTGTTTCTGTTAAGTAGGCTACTGATTCTGTGAATCCTACTGGTCCAGTTACTGGTGTTTCTTCATTTATAATGATATCTTGTGGTGTAAGCATATATTTCATTCCTTTCGTTGGATCCCATTTATCTAGGTCTTTTAACCTTTGTTGTAATATTTTGTCTAGTTCTCTTTCTGATGTTATCATATCGCTAGTGTAATATCTTAATATTTTTATTTCATTGACTTGTTCTTTTAAGTCAAATTCTGTTTTTCTTGGTGTTTCGACTACTGCTTTACTAGCATACTTTACTATTGTTTCAAATATCCTTTGTGGTAATTGTCCATACATTATATGTGCGTGCACATCTTGTTCACTTCCGAATATTGTTGGTTTAATCATGCGGCCGTCTCTTAATGTGCGTTGTTTTGTCACATTATTTAAGTGGAACAACTTGATTTTATTTTCATATTTGCGAAGTACTTCATCATATTCTTCTAGAGTTTTTCCAACTCCTGCTGCAAAATAGTGTTGAGTATTGAAACATATTTTCAATCTATCCATCGGATTATTATTGTTTTGATAATCTTTTTTGTATCGGAATTCGTTCCGTATACTACTCCATATTTCATCCAATTCTTGGATAGTTGCACCATAACATTTACTAGACGCTGAGTTTTCTAATAGTATTTTTATGTCAGTGTTCTTTGTTCTTTTAAGTATTTCCTCGAGGTTTTGTTTAACTTCATCCTTATTTCTATCTTTGGATGTTCCAATATGTAATACATAATATTTGGATCCTATGTTATATGCTCTTTGTATTTCTTCTGAAATACGTTCTGTTTTCCAATTTATTTTACCATTTGACTGTATGAGTTTATCACTTATAGATAATCCCATTGATGCGTGTATAACTATTTCTAGTTGTGCCAATTTGTTACCTTCAATAATTCTAATATCATTTTGCACATCAGCATTTCCTATATATAATGCAATCCATTTGGTCATCATATTATTTTCCTTTTGGTATGGTTCTTTATATTGTAAGAACGTTTGGATCAAATTGCTGCCTGTTTGGATAACTGCTTCAACAATTTCATGCCAGGTTCCATTACATGTGAGGCCTATTTGTTTCTTTCATTGTCTGTTTTTCATGCATTGTTTATAGAATATAGTAATGCCTCATTGTTAATGTGAGCCTGACTGAAATGTTTATATGGTTCTCATTTTGGTTCAGTGAACTTATAGTTTTGGTTTAGTTCTTTTTGTTTATAATTTAAACAGGAAGTATTTTGACTTTTTTCCAGAGAAGGTTCTTTAAAGTATTTGGCTAGTGTGGGGTCGAAGGGTAAATATTTTGTGACGTACTGTCGTTTATACAAAATATTGCCCTTTTCCTTTTGGTATTGTGGTCGTTTAGTTGTTTTCATAACGTTGGGCGCCTTTTCCTCTTGTTTGCTCTGATAACCATAATGAGGCTCAGAGACAGATCAGTGAGAAATGGGCTAATTCAGTCCGTGGATTCCTTCATAACCAGAAAGGTTATAACGCCCTCCAGTCCTATAGAATGAGTTGCCATAACCGTTTGCTCGACTATTTAAGGTTCTTTAGTTTAACACAGGTTTTTTATTGATTTTGATGATTTGGTTTTTAAAGTCTTTAGTGATACCGAGTTCTGATTGTGTTTTGTTGCTAAGGAGAATATATTTAGATTGGGTTTTTAGTACGTCCATTTTTA